>JAUMJJ010000905.1:0-34987 GCA_033556795.1 Tapera naevia | reverse complement strand
GCTCCTTGGGGTGCTTTTGGGGCTGTGGGGGCCCTGGGAAGAATTTTGAGGGTCCCTGGGGGTCTTGGGGGGCTCTGGGAGGACTTTTGGGGGTCCCTGGGGGGGTGGGGAGGCTCCGGAGCCATTTTTGGGGGGTCTTGGGGTGCTCCTGGAGCTGCTTTGGGGGCCCTGGGGGACTTGGGGGTCTCCAGGAGACTTTTTGGGGGTCCCTGGAGGCATTTGGGGCTCTGGGAGACTTTTGGGGGTCCCTGGGGGTCTTGGGGGCTCTGGGACGACTTTTGGGGGGTCCCTGGGGGGGTGAAGGGGCTCCAGGAGCCATTTTGGGGGGGTCTTGGGGTGCTCCTTGGGGTGCTTTGGGGGCTTTGGGGGGCCCTGGGAAGACTTTTGGGGTCCCTGGAGGGCTTGGGGGGCTCTGGGAGGACTTTTGGGGGGTCCCTGGGGGTCTTGGGGGGCTCTGGGAGCCATTTTGGGGGTTTTGGGGTGCTCTTTGGGGTGCTTTTGGGGCTTTGGGGGGCCCTGGGAAGACTTTTGGGGGTCCCTGGGGGGGTGGGGGGGCTCTGGGAGGACTTTTGGGGCTTCTTGGGGGGCTCTGGGGGGACTTTTGGGGGGTCCCTGGGGGGGTGAAGGGGCTCCGGGAGCCATTTTTGGGGGGTCTTGGGGTGCTCCTTGGGGTGCTTTTGGGGGCTTTGGGGGTCCCTGGGGGCATTTTGGGGCTCTGGGAGGACTTTTGGGGGTCCCTGGGGGTCTTGGGGGGCTCTGGGAGCCATTTTGGGGGGGTCTCGGGGTGCTCCTTGGGGTGCTTTTGGGGCTTTGGGGGGCCCTGGGAAGACTTTTGGGTCCCTGGGGGTCTTGGGAGGTGCTGGGGGGACTTTTGGGGGGTCCCTGGGGGTCTTGGGGGGCTCTGGGAGCCATTTTTGGGGGTCTCGGGATGCTCCTTGGGGTGCTTTTGGGGGTTTTGGGGGTCCCTGGGGGCCTTAGGGGGATCTTGGGGGGGCTGTGGGGGCCAATTTTGGGTGCTCTCCCTTATTTTGGGGTGTTCCCCCTCCCCCCCCCGGTTTTGGGGTCCCCCCAGGTGTGGGCGGCCGAGCTCTTCAAGATGGCGACGAACGTGGCGGCGCGGAACCCCTCGAGGAACCAACTGCTGCGCAAGGCGTGGGGCACCCCAAAACTGACCCCCCTGCACCCCAAAACTGACCCCCCCCTGCACCCCAAAACTGAGCCTCAGGGCACCCCAAAACCTGACCCCCCTGCACCCCAAAACTGAGCCTCAGGGCACCCCAAAACTGACCCCCCTGCACCCCAAAAACAGACCCTCAGGGCACCCCAAAACTGACCCCCCCAGCACCCCAAAAACAGACCCTCAGGGCACCCCAAAACTGACCCCCCCTGCACCCCAAAAGTGAGCCACAGGGCACCCCAAAACCTGACCCCCCTGCACCCCAAAAACAGACCCTCAGGGCCATCCCAAAACTGACCCCTGCACCCCAAAACTGAGCCTCAGGGCACCCCGAAACCTGACCCCCCCCTGCACCCCAAAAACAGACCCTCAGGGCACCCAAAAACAGACCCTCAGGGCACCCCAAGCTGACCCCCCCTGCACCCCAAAACTGAGCCACAGGGAACCCCAAAACTGAGCCTCAGGGCACCCCAAAACTGACCCCCCTGCACCCCACCCCAAAACCCCCCTTGCACCCCAAACCTGCCACCACCCCCCCCAAACGCCCCCTGCACCCCCAAACTGCCCCCCCCAGGGCACCCCAAACCCCCCCCCGCACCCCAAAATCTGCCCCCCCACCTCCCAACCCCCCCTGCACCCCAAAACCTTCCCCCCCCCCCGCAGGGCACCCCAAAACTGCCCCCCCTGCACCCCAAAAACAGACCCTCGGGGCACCCCAAAACCCCCCCTGCACCCCAAAATCTGCCCCCCCACCCCCCAACCCCCCCCCCCCTGCACCCCAAAACCCCCTCTACTCCCCCCAACCCCTTCCCAGCCCCCTCCCCCTGCACCCCAAAAACAGACCCTCAGGGCACCCCCAAACTGACCCCGCTCCCCGCACCCCAAAAACTGACCCCCCCTGCACCCCCAAAACTGAGCCCCCCTGCACCCCAAAACCTGCCACCACCCCCCCCAAACGCCCCCTGCACCCCCAAACTGCCCCCCCAGGGCACCCCCAAAAACAGACCCTCAGGGCACCCCAAAACCTGACCCCCCCCCCCACACCCCAAAACCCCCCCTGCACCCCAAAACTGAGCCTCAGGGCACCCCAAAACCTGACCCCCACCCTGCACCCCAAAACTGAGCCCTCAGGGCACCCCAAACCCCCCCCCGCACCCCAAAACTGAGCCTCAGGGCACCCCAAACCTGACACCCCCCCTGCACCCCAAAACTGAGCCACAGGGAACCCCAAAACTGACCCCCCCGCACCCCAAAACTGACCCCCCCTGCACCCCCAAACTGCCCCCCGGGGCACCCCAAAACCTGACACCCCCTCCTGCACCCCAAAACTGACCCCCGTGCACCCCAAAACTGAGCCACAGGGCACCCCAAAACCTGACCCCCACTGCACCCCAAAATTGACCCCCCTGCACCCCAAAATCTGCCCCCCAACCCCCCCCCCTGCACCCCAAAATCCCCCCACCCCCCCCAAATCCCCCCCCAGGGTGCTCCCCCATTTCCCCCCCCCCATTTTGGGGACCCCCCCCCCAAATTTTGGGTTCAGGGCCCCCCAAAACCCTGCCCCCCCCCCCCCCAGGTACACGAAGCTGAAGCTCCAGGTGAACCCGGACGGGCGAATCCCCGTCAAAAAGTGAGTGAACCCCAACATTTTGGGGGTCCCCCCGACCCCCCCTTGTCCCCCCCCACCCTCCTGACCCCCCCCTTCCCAAATTGGGGTCCCCCAAACCCTGGGGACCCCCCAAAACCCCTCAAATCCCCCCCAAAATATTGGGGTCCCCCCTGAACTCTCCCTTCTTGTCGCTCCCTCAAGCCTCATTTTTAGGTTTCCCCCGCTTAGTTTTGGGGCCCCTCCCTCATTTTGGGGACCCCCCCTCATTTTCGGGACCCCCCCTTAATTTTTGGGGTCCCCCCCAGTTTTGGGGACCCCTCCCTGATTTCGGGGTCCCCCCAGCCCCCCTAATTTTTGGGGTCCCCCCAGTCCCTGCCCCCCTCATTCTAATCTCCCTTTGCCTTTTGGGGTCCCCCTCATTTTGGGGATCTCCAATTTTTTGGGGTCCCCCCTCATTTTGGGGCACCCCCCCTTAATTTTTGGGGTCCCCCCAGTTTTGGGGACCCCCCCGATTTTGGGGTTCCCCCCCAGCCCCCCCAATTTTTGGGGTCCCCCCTTCCCTGCTCCCCCATTCCCTCCTCTCTTTCCCTCTTGGGGTCCCTTTTGGGGTCCCCCCTGATTTTTTGGGGTCCCCCCTCATTTCGGGGACCCCTCGGGTTTTTGGGGTCCCCCCTCATTTTTGGGGACCCCCCTGGGTTTTTTGGGGTCCCCCCCAGTTTTGGGGGTCCCCCCCAGCCCCCTAATTTCGAGGGTCCCCCCTTTCCCTCCTCCTCCATTCCCTCCTCTCTTTTCCTCTTGGGGTCCCTTTTGGGGTCCCCCCTGATTTTTTGGGGTCCCCCCCTCATTTTGGGGACCTCCCCTTAATTTTTGGGGTCCCCCCGAGTTTTGGGGACCCCCTCGATTTCAGGGTCCCCCTTACCCCCCCAATTTTTGGGGTCCCCCCCGTCCCTGCCCCCTCCTCATTCCAATCTCCCTTTGCCTTTTGGGGTCCTGCCTTAATTTTTGGGGTCCCCCCTAATTTTGGGGACCCCCCTTAATTTTTGGGGTCCCCCAGTTTGGGGAACCCCCTGGGATTTTGGGGTCCTCCCAGTTTTGGGGATCCCCCTCGATTTTGGGGACCCCCCCAGCCCCACTCTAATTTTTGGGGTCCCCTTTCCTCCTCCCCCTTTCTCTCTTCTCTTTACCTTTTGGGGTCCCCCCTTAATTTTTTGGGGTCCCCCCTCATTTTGGGGACCCCCCAGGTTTTTGGGGTCCCCCCCTCATTTTGGGGACCCCCTGGGTTTTTTGGGGTCCCCCCCAGTTTTGGGTGTCCCCCCAATTTTTGGGGTCCCCCCTTCCCTCCTCCCCCATTCCCTCCTCTCTTTTCCTCTTGGGGTCCCTTTTGGGGTCCCCACTGAAGTTTTGGGGTCCCCCCTCATTTTGGGGACCCCCCTTAATTTTTGGGGTCCCCCCAGTTTTGGGGACCCCCCCGATTTTGGGGTTCCCCCTCAGCCCCCCCAATTTTTGGGGACCCCCTTCCCTCCTCCCCCATTCACTCCTCTCTTTCCCTCTTGGGGTCCCTTTTGGGGTCCCCCCTGATTTTTTGGGGTCCCCCCTCATTTTGGGGACCCCCCTGGGTTTTTTGGGGTCCCCCCCCAGTTTTGGGGACCCCCCCCCTGATTTTGGGGTCCCCCCCCCAGCATCCTCAAGATGTTCGCGGCCGACAAGAAGAGGGCGGAGACGGCGCTGGAGTCGTGTGGGCTCGGCTGCACCCGGGTAGGGGGGACCCCGAAACTGGGGGGGGGACCCCGAAACTGGGGGGGGACCCCGAAACTGGGGGGGGGACCCCAAAACTGGGGGGGGGACCCCGAAACTGAGGGGGGGGACCCCGAAACTGGGGGGGGACCCCAAAAATGAGGGGGGGACCCGAAACTGGGGGGGGACCCCGAAACTGAGGGGGGGGACCCCAAAACTGGGGGGGGACCCCGAAACTGGGAGAGGGGGACCCCGAAACTGGGGGGACCCCAGAAATGAGGGGGGGACCCGAAACTGGGGGGGGACCCCGAAACTGGGGGGGACCCTGAAACTGGGGGGGGACCCCAAAAATGAGGGGGGGACCCGAAACTGGGGGAGGGGACCCCGAAACTGGGGGGGGACCCAGAAACTGGGGGGGGGACCCCGAAACTGGGGGGACCCTGAAACTGGGAGAGGGGGACCCAGAAACTGGGGTGGCACCCTAAAACTGGGGGAGGGGACCCCGAAACTGGGAGAGGGGACCCTGAAACTGGGGGGACCCTGAAACTGGGAGAGGGGACCCCGAAACTGGGGGGACCCCAAAAATGAGGGGGGGACCCGAAACTGGGGGAGGGGACCCCGAAACTGGGAGAGGGGGACCCCGAAACTGGGGGGGGACCCCAAGACTGGGGGGGGACCCTGAAACTGGGAGAGGGGACCCCGAAACTGGGGGGGGACCCCAAAAAACCCAGGGGGACCCCGAAACCCAGGGGGGACCCCGAAACTGGGACGGGGGACCCCGAAAATGAGGGGGGACCCCAAAACTGGGAGAGGGGACCCCAAAAATGAGAGGGTGACACCCCGAAACTGGGAGGGATGACCCAGAAACTGGGAGAGGGGGACCCCGAAACTGGGGGGGACCCCGAAAATGAGGTGAAGATGCCCATTTTTGGGCAAAAATGCCCCATTTTGGTTGAAGATGCCCCATTTTGGGGTGAAAATGCCCAATTTTGGGTGAAGATGCCCCATTTTGGGTGAAAATGCCCATTTTTGGGGTAAAAATGCCCCATTGGGGTGAAAATGCCCCATTTTGGGGTAAAGATACCCATTTTGGGTTAAAATGCCCATTTTTGGGGTTAAGATGCCCAATTTTGGGTGGAAATGCCCCATTTTTGGGCAAAAATGCCCCAATTTTGGGTGAAGATGCCCCATTTTGGGCCAAGATGCCCCTTTTTGGGGTAAAGATGCCCATTTTGGGTGAAAATGCCCCTTTTTGGGTGAAGATGCCCCATTTTGGGGTAAAAATGCCCCATTTTGGGTGAAGATGCCCCAATTTTGGGTAAAGATGCCCCATTTTGGGGTAAAGATGCCCATTTTGGGTGAAAATGCCCATTTTTGGGGTTAAGATGCCCCATTTTGGGTGAAAATGGCCCATTTTGGATGAAAATTCCCATTTTTGGGGTGAAAATGCCCCATTTTTGGGTGGAAATGCCCCATTTTGGTTGAAGATGCCCCATTTTAGAGTAAAGATGCCCCATTTTGGGTGAAGATGCCCCAATTTTGGGTGAAGATGCCCCATTTTGGGTGAAAATGCCCATTTTTGGGGTGAAAATGCCCCATTTTGGGGTAAAGATGCCCATTTTGGGTGAAAATGCCCATTTTTGGGGTTAAGATGCCCCATTTTGGGTGGAAATGCCCCTTTTTTGGGCAAAAATGCCCCATTTTTGGGTGAAGATGCCCCATTTTGGGCCAAGATGCCCCATTTTGGGTGAAGATGCCCCTTTTTGGGGTGAAGATGCCCCATTTTGGGTGAAAATGCTCAATTTTGGGTGAAAACGCCCCATTTTGGGGTGGAAATGCCCCATTTTGGGTGAAGATGCCCCATTTTTGGGTAAAGATGCCCATTTTGGGTGAAAATGCCCATTTTGGGGGTGAAGATGCCCCATTTTGGGGGTGAAGATGCCCCATTTTGGGGTGAAGATGCCCCTTTTTGGGGTGAAAATGCCCCATTTTGGGTGGAAATGCCCCATTTTGGGTGAAGATGCCCCATTTTGGGTGAAAATGCCCATTTTGGGGGTTAAGATGCCCCATTTTGGGTGGAAATGCCCCATTTTGGGTGAAAATGCCCCATTTTGGGCCAAGATGCCACATTTTTGGCCAAAAATGCCCCATTTTTTGGTGAAGATGCCCAATTTTGGGTGAAAATGCCCATTTTGGGTTGAAGATGCTCAATTTTGGGTCAAAAATGCCCCATTTTGGGGTGAAAATGCCCCTTTTTGGGTGAAGATGCCCATTTTTGGGTCAAAATGCCCCATTTTGGGTGAAAATGCCCCATTCTGGGGTGGAAATGCCCCATTTTGGGGTAAAGATGCCCGTTTTGGGTGAAAATGCCCCTTTTTGGGTGAAGATGCCCATTTTTGGGTCAAAATGCCCCATTTTGGGTGAAGATGCCCCAATTTTGGGTGAAGATGCCCCATTTTGGGTGAAAATGCCCATTTTTGGGGTGAAAATGCCCCATTTTGGGGTAAAGATGCCCATTTTGGGTGAAAATGCCAATTTTTGGGGTTAAGATGCCCAATTTTGGGTGGAAATGCCCCATTTTTGGGCAGAAATACCCCATTTTTGGGTGAAGATGCCCCATTTTGGGCCAAGATGCCCCATTTTTGGTGAAGATGCCCCTTTTTGGGGTGAAGATGCCCCATTTTGGGTGAAAATGCTCAATTTTGGGTGAAAACGCCCCATTTTGGGGTGGAAATGCCCCATTTTGGGTGAAGATGCCCCATTTTTGGGGTGAAGATGCCCATTTTCGGTGAAAATGCCCATTTTGGGGGTGAAGATGCCCAATTTTGGGGTGAAGATGCCCCTTTTTGGGGTGAAAATGCCCCATTTTGGGTGGAAATGCCCCATTTTGGGTGAAGATGCCCCATTTTGGGGTAAAGATGCCCATTTTGGGTGAAAATGCCCATTTTGGGGGTTAAGATGCCCCATTTTGGGTGGAAATGCCCCATTTTGGGTGAAAATGCCCCATTTTGGGCCAAGATGCCACATTTTTGGCCAAAAATGCCCCATTTTTTGGTGAAGATGCCCAATTTTGGGTGAAAATGCCCATTTTGGGTTGAAGATGCTCAATTTTGGGTCAAAAATGCCCCATTTTGGGGTGAAAATGCCCCATTCTGGGGTGGAAAAGCCCCATTTTGGGGTGAAAATGCCCCATTCTGGGGTGGAAAAGCCCCATTTTGGTTGAAGATGCCCCATTTTGGGGTAAAGATGCCCATTTTTGGGTCAAAATGCCCCATTTTGGGTGAAGATGCCCCGATTTTGGGTGGAAATGCCCCATTTTGGGTGAAAATGCCTATTTTTGGGGTTAAAATGCCCAAATTTGGGTGGAAATGCCCCTTTTTTGGGCAAAAATGCCCCATTTTGGGCCAAGATGCCCCATTTTGGGTGAAGATGCCCCATTTTTGGCTACTCCTCCCTTCCCTTCCTTTCCGTGACCTCCTGGAAGGTTCTGGGGTTCTCCTTGGGGGGGGGGTTTGGGGGGTTCGGGGGTTCCTCAGGGTGGGGTTGTCCACAGTTGGGGGAGGGGGGGGGTCCCTGATTTTTTGGGGTGTCCCCCTTCCCCCCAGGGCGAGGCCATCCCCCCCGAGGAGTTCCCGTTCGACACCTTCCGGCGCTTTCTCAGCAAACTCTGCCTCCGGCCGGACATCGACAAGATCCTCCTGGAGATGTGAGGGAGCCCCCCGAGAGGGGACTTTGGGGGTGCAGGGGGGGCCCCACGGAGGGTGTGGGGGGGGACCTGAGGGCTTTTGGGGTGCCCTGAGATGTTTTGGGGTGTCCTGAGATCTCGGGGCACCCCTGGAACCCCCATCTTGGCCCCTTTGAGAAGGTCGAGGTCCCACCTGGTGGTCACCATCGTGAGGTTCTTGGGGTTCTCCTGGGAGGTTTTGGGGTCCCCTTGAGGGTCTTGGGGTCCCCTGAGATATTTTGGGGTGCCCTGAGATATTTTGGGGTGCTCTGAGATCTCGGGGCACCCCTGGAACCCCCATCTTGGCCCCTTTGAGAAGGTCAAGGTTCCACCTGGTGGTCACCACCGTGAGGTTCTTGTGGTTCCCTTGAAGGTTTTGGGGTCCTCTCGGATATTTCGGGGTCCCCTTGGAGATTTTGGGGTCCCCTTAGATATTTTGGGGTCTCCTGAGATATTTTGGGGTGCCCTGAGATCTTGGGGCACCCCTTGAACCCCCATCTTGGCCCCTTTGAGAAGGTCAAGGTCCCACCTGGGTGGTCTCCCCCGTGAGCTTCTTGGGGTTCTCCTGGAGGTTTTGGGGTCCTCTTGGATGTTTTGGGGTCCCCTTGGAGGGTTTGGGGTGCCCTGAGATGTTTTGGGGTGCTCTGAGATCTTGGGGAGGCCCTAAAACCCGCGGGTTGGCCCCTTTGAGAAGGTCAAGGTTCCACCTGGTGGTCACCACCATGAGGTTCTTGGGGTTCCCTTGAAGGTTTGGGGGTCCTCTCGGATATTTCGGGGTCCCCTTGGAGATTTTGGGGTCCCCTTAGATATTTTGGGGTGCCCTGAGATGTTTTGGGGTGCTCTGAGATCTCGGGGCACCCCTTGAACCCCCATCTTGGCCCCTTTGAGAAGGTCGAGGTTCCACCTGGTGGTCACGACCATGAGGTTCTTGGGGTTCCCTTGAAGGTTTTGGGGTCCTCTCAGATATTTTGGGGTCCCCTTGAGGGTTTTGGGGTCCCCTGAGGTGTTTTGGGGTGCTCTGAGATCTCGGGGTGCCCTAAAACCCCCATTTTGACCTCTACGAGGAGGTTGAGGTCCCACCTGGTCGTCACCACCATGAGGTTCTTGGGGTCCTCTTGGATGTTTTGGGGTCCCCTTGAGGGTCATGGGGTCCCCTTAGATATTTTGGGGTGCCCTGAGATATTTTGGGGTGCCCTGAGATATTTTGGGGTGCTCTGAGATCTCGGGGCACCCCTAAAACCCCCATTTTGACCTCTACGAGGAGGTTGAGGTCCCACCTGGTGGTCTCCCCTGTGAGCTTCTTGGGGTTCCCTTGAAGGTTTTGGGGTCCTCTCGGATATTTTGGGGTCCCCTTGGAGGTTTTGGGGTCCCCTGAGATATTTTGGGGTGCTCTGAGATATTTTGGGGTGCTCTGAGATCTCGGGGCACCCCTGGAACCCCCATCTTGGCCCCTTTGAGAAGGTCGAGGTTCCACCTGGTGGTCACCACCATGAGGTTCTTGGGGTTCCCTTGAAGGTTTTGGGGTCCTCTCAGATATTTTGGGGTCCCCTTGAGGGTTTTGGGGTCCCCTGAGGTGTTTTGGGGTGCTCTGAGATCTCGGGGCACCCCTGGAACCCCCATTTTGACCTCTATGAGGAGGTTGAGGTCCCACCTGGTGGTCACCACCATGAGGTTCTTGGGGTCCTCTTGGATGTTTTGGGGTTCCCTTGGAGGTTTTGGGGCCCCCTTAGATATTTTGGGGTGCCCTGAGATATTTTGGGGTGCTCTGAGATCTCGGGGCACCCCTTGAACCCCCATCATGGCCCCTTTGAGAAGGTTGAGGTCCCACCTGGTGGTCACCACCGTGAGGTTCTTGGGGTCTCCTGGGAGGTTTTGGTGACCCCTTGAGGGTTCTTGGGGTCCCCTTGAGGGTTTTGGGGTCCCCTTGGAGGGTTTGGGGTGCCCTGAGATGTTTTGGGGTGCTCTGAGATCTTGGGGAGGCCCTAAAACCCCCGGGTTGGCCCCTTTGAGAAGGTCAAGGTTCCACCTGGTGGTCACCACCGTGAGGTTCTTGGGGCTCCCTTGAAGGTTTTGGGGTCCTCTTGGAGGTTTTGGGGTCCCCTTAGATATTTTGGGGTGCCCTGAGATGTTTTGGGGTGCTCTGAGATCTCGGGGCACCCCTTGAACCCCCATCTTGGCCCCTTTGAGAAGGTCGAGGTTCCACCTGGTGGTCACGACCATGAGGTTCTTGGGGTTCCCTTGAAGGTTTTGGGGTCCTCTCGGATGTTTTGGGGTCCCCTTGAGGGTTTTGGGGTCCCCTGAGGTGTTTTGGGGTGCTCTGAGATCTCGGGGTGCCCTAAAACCCCCATTTTGACCTCTACGAGGAGGTTGAGGTCCCACCTGGTGGTCACCACCATGAGGTTCTTGGGGTCCTCTTGGATGTTTTGGGGTCCTCTTGGATATTTTGGGGTCCCCTTGAGGGTCTTGGGGTCCCCTGAGGTATTTTGGGGTGCCCTGAGATATTTTGGGGTGCTCTGAGATCTCGGGGCACCCCTTGAACCCCCATCTTGGCCCCTTTGAGAAGGTCAAGGTCCCACCTGGTGGTCTCCCCCGTGAGCTTCTTGGGGTTCTCCTGGAGATTTTGGGGTCCTCTTGGATGTTTTGGGGTCCCCTTGAGGGTCTTGGGGTCCCCTTGGAGGTTTTGGGGTCTCCTGAGATATTTTGGGGTGCTCTGAGATCTCGGGGCACCCCTGGAACCCCCATCTTGTCCCCTTTGAGAAGGTCAAGGTCCCACCTGGGTGATCTCCCCCGTGAGCTTCTTGGGGTTCTCCTGGGGCTCTCCTGATGGATTTGGCTTTTGGGGTCTCCTGATGGGTTTCGGGGTCTCCTGATGGGTTTCGGGGTCTCCTGATGGATTTGGGGGGGCCCTGACCACCCCCTTCCCCCATTGTCCCCACCCAGAGGGGCCTCGGGGAAGCCCTACCTGACCTTGGAGCAGTTCCGGGAGTTCCTCAACACGCGGCAGCGCGACCCCCGCCTCAACGAGGTCCTCTTCCCCCCGCTGGGCCCCGAGCAGACGCGGCAGCTGATCGAGCGCTACGAACCCAACCGGCAGTTCCGGGAGAGGGGTCCGGGCGGGGGGGACCTGGGCTGGGGGGGGGAGAAGGTCCTGGGGTGGCGTTGGAGGGCCTCGAGGAGAGGGTTTGGGGGGTCCTGGGGGGCTTCCGGGAGGTTTTATGGGGTCTTGGTGGTCCTAAAGGAGGTTTTATGGGGTCTTGAGGGGGATTTGAGAAGGTCTTGAGGGTCTTTGAGAAGGTTCTGGGGGTTCCTTCAGGCCTGGAAGGGGTTTTGAGGGTTCCTGGAGGTCTTCAAGGAGGTTTTATGGGGTCTTGGTGGTCTCAAAGGAGGGATTTTGGGGTCCTGATGGGGATTGGAGAAGGTCTTGAGGGTCTTTGAGAAGGTTTTGGGGGTTTCTTCAAGCCTGGAAGAGCTTTTTTGGGGTTGTGGGGGGCTTCTGGGAGGTTTTATGGGGTCTTGGTGGTCCTAAAGGAGGTTTTATGGGGTCTCAGGGGTCTCAAAGGAGGGATTTTGGGGTCCTGAGGGAGATTTGAGAAGGTCTTGAGGGTCCTTGAGAAGGTTCTGGGGGTTCCTTCAGGCCTGGGAGGGGTTTTGAGGGGTCCTGGGGGGCTTCCGGGAGGTTTTATGGGGTCTTGGTGGTCCTAAAGGAGGTTTTATGGGGTCTCAGGGGTCTCAAAGGAGGGATTTCGGGGTCCTGAGGAGGATTGGAGAAGGTCTTCAGGGTCTTTGAGAAGGTTCTGGGGGTTCCTTCAGGCCTGGGAGGGGTTTTGAGGGGTCCTGGGGGGCTTCCGGGAGGTTTTATGGGGTCTTGGTGGTCCTAAAGGAGGTTTTATGGGGTCTTGAGGGGGATTTGAGAAGGTCTTGAGGGTCTTTGAGAAGGTTCTGGGGGTTCCTTCAGGCCTGGAAGGGGTTTTGAGGGTTCCTGGAGGTCTTCAAGGAGGTTTTATGGGGTCTTGGTGGTCTCAAAGGAGGGATTTTGGGGTCCTGATGGGGATTGGAGAAGGTCTTGAGGGTCTTTGAGAAGGTTTTGGGGGTTTCTTCAAGCCTGGAAGAGCTTTTTTGGGGTTGTGGGGGGCTTCTGGGAGATTTTATGGGGTCTTGGTGGTCCTAAAGGAGGTTTTATGGGGTCTCAGGGGTCTCAAAGGAGGGATTTTGGGGTCCTGAGGGAGATTTGAGAAGGTCTTGAGGGTCCTTGAGAAGGTTCTGGGGGTTCCTTCAGGCCTGGGAGGGGTTTTGAGGGGTCCTGGGGGGCTTCCGGGAGGTTTTATGGGGTCTTGGTGGTCCTAAAGGAGGTTTTATGGGGTCTCAGGGGTCTCAAAGGAGGTTTTATGGGGTCTTGAGGGGGATTGGAGAAGGTCTTGAGGGTCTTTGAGAAGGTTTTGGGGGTTCCTTCAGGCCTGGAAGGGTTTTTTTGGGGTCTCAGGGGTCTCAAACGAGGTTTTATGGGGTCTCAGGGGTCTTCAAGGAGGTTTTATGGGGTCTTGAGGAGGATTGGAGAAAGTCTTGAGGGTCTTTGAGAAGGTTTTGGGGGTTCCTTCAGGGCTGGAAGAGCTTTTTTTGGGGTCCTGGGGGTCTTCAGTGAGGTTTTATGGGGTCTTGGTGGTCCTAAAGGAGGTTTTATGGGGTCTCAGGGGTCTTCAAGGAGGTTTTATGGGGTCTTGAGGAGGATTGGAGAAAGTCTTGAGGGTCTTTGAGAAGGTTCTGGGGGTTCCTTCAGGCCTGGGAGAGCTTTTTTGGGGTTCTGGGGGGCTTCTGGGAGGTTTTATGGGGTCTTGGTGGTCCTAAAGGAGGTTTTATGGGGTCTTGAGGGGGATTGGAGAAGGTCTTGAGGGTCTTTGAGAAGGTTCTGGGGGTTCCTTGAGGCCTGGGAGGGGTTTTGAGGGGTCCTGGGGGTCTTCTGGGAGGTTTTATGGGGTCTCAGGGGTCTCAAAGGAGGGATTTTGGGGTCCTGAGGGAGATTGGAGAAAGTCTTGAGGGTCTTTGAGAAGGTTCTGGGGGTTTCTTCAAGCCTGGAAGAGCTTTTTTGGGGTTCTGGGGGGCTTCCAGGAGGTTTTATGGGGTCTTGGTGGTCCTAAAGGAGGTTTTATGGGGTTCTGAGGGGGATTGGAGAAGGTCTTGAGGGTATTTGAGAAGGTTCTGGGGGTTCCTTCAGGCCTGGAAGGGGTTTTGGGGGGTCCTGGGGGTCTTCAGTGAGGTTTTATGGAGTCTTGGTGGTCCTAAAGGAGGTTTTATGGGGTCTCAGGGGTCTCAAAGGAGGGATTTTGGGGTCCTGAGGGAGATTTGAGAAGGTCTTGAGGGTCTTTGAGAAGGTTCTGGGGGTTCCTTGAGGCCTGGGAGGGGTTTTGAGGGGTCCTGGGGGTCTTCTGGGAGGTTTTATGGGGTCTCAGGGGTCTCAAAGGAGGGATTTTGGGGTCCTGAGGGGGATTGGAGAAGGTCTTGAGGGTCTTTGAGAAGGTTTTGGGGGTTCCTGGGGCTCTTCCAGGAGGATTTTGAGGTCCTGGGGGTCTTCCAGGAGGTTTTATGGGGTCTTGGTGGTCCTAAAGGAGGTTTTATGGGGTCTTGAGGGGGATTGGAGAAGGTCTTGAGGGTCTTTGAGAAGGTTCTGGGGGTTCCTTCAGGCCTGGAAGAGCTTTTTTGGGGTCCTGGGGGTCTTCCAGGAGGTTTTATGGGGTCTTGGTGGTCCTAAAGGAGGTTTTATGGGGTCTTGAGGGAGATTGGAGAAGGTCTTGAGGGTCTTTGAGAAGGTTTTGGGGGTTCCTTCAGGCCTGGAAGAGCTTTTGTGAGGTCCTGGGGGTCTTCCAGGAGGTTTTATGATGTCTTGGGGGTCTCAAAGGAGGTTTTATGGGGTCTCAGGGGTCTTCAAGGAGGTTTTATTCGGTTCTGAGGGGATTGGAGAAGGACTTGAGGGTCTTTGAGAAGGTTCTGGGGGTTCCTTGAGGCCTGGGAGGGGTTTTGAGGGGTCCTGGGGGTCTTCTGGGAGGTTTTATGGGGTCTCAGGGGTCTCAAAGGAGGGATTTTGGGGTCCTGAGGGGGATTGGAGAAGGTCTTGAGGGTCTTTGAGAAGGTTTTGGGGGTTCCTGGGGCTCTTCCAGGAGGATTTTGGGGTCCTGGGGGTCTTCCAGGAGGTTTTATTTGGTCTCGGGGATCTTCAAGGAGGTTTTATGGGGTCCTGGGTGGACCTTGGGGGGGTCTGGGATGGGAGAAGGTCCTGGGGTGGCATTGGAGGGCCTCGAGGAGGGGGGTTTGGGGGATCCTGGGGGGCTTCCGGGAGGTTTTATGGGGTCTTGGTGGTCCTAAAGGAGGTTTTATGGGGTCCTGAGGGGGATTGGAGAAGGTCTTGAGGGTCTCTGAGAAGGTTCTGGGGGTTCCTTCAGGCCTGGGAGGGGTTTTGAGGGGTCCTGGGGGTCTTCTGGGAGGTTTTATGGGGTCTTGGTGGTCTCAAAGGAGGGATTTTGGGGTCCTGAGGGGGATTGGAGAAAGTCTTGAGGGTCTTTGAGAAGGTTTTGGGGGTTCCTGGGGCTCTTCCAGGAGGATTTTGGGGTCCTGGGGGTCTTCCAGGAGGTTTTATGGGGTCTTGAGGAGGATTGGAGAAGGTCTTGAGGGTCTTTGAGAAGGTTCTGGAGGTTCCTTCAGGCCTGGAAGGGTTTTTGAGGGGTCTTGGAGGTCTTCAGGGAGTTTTTTTGGGGTCCTGGGGGTCTTCCAGGAGGTTTTATGGGGTCTTGGTGGTCCTAAACAAGGTTTTATGGGGTCTTGAGGAGGATTGGAGAAAGTCTTGAGGGTCTTTGAGAAGGTTTTGGGGGTTCCTTCAGGCCTGGGAGGGGTTTTGGGGGTTCCTGGGGCTCTCAAAGGAGGGTTTTTGGGGTCTTGGTGGTCCTAAAGGAGGTTTTATGGGGTCTTGAGGGGGATTGGAGAAGGTCTTGAGGGTCTTTGAGAAGGTTCTGGGGGTTCCTGGGGCTCTTCCAGGAGGATTTTGGGGTCCTGGGGGTCTTCCAGGAGGTTTTTTGGGGTCTTGGTGGTCCTAAAGAAGGTTTTTTGGGGTCCTGGGTGGTCTTTAAGGAGAATTTTGGGATCCCGAGTGGTGCCCAGGGGGTCCTGAGGGACCTTTGAGAAGGTCTTGAGGGTCTTTGAGAAGGTTTTGAGGGTTCCTTCAGGCCTGGGAGGGGTTTTTTGGGGTCCTGGGGGTCTTCTGGGAGGTTTTATGGGGTCTCAGGGGTCTCAAAGGAGGTTTTATGGGGTCCTGAGGGGGATTGGAGAAGGTCTTGAGGGTCTTTGAGAAGGTTCTGGGGGTTCCTTCAGGCCTGGAAGGGTTTTTGGGGGTTCCTGGGGGTCTTCCAGGAGGTTTTATGGGGTCTTGGTGGTCTCAAAGGAGGTTTTATGGGGTCCTGAGGGGGATTGGAGAAGGTCTTGAGGGTCTCTGAGAAGGTTCTGGGGGTTCCTTCAGGCCTGGAAGAGCTTTTTTGGGGTCCTGGGGCTCTTCCAGGAGGTTTTTTGGGGTCTTGGTGGTCCTAAAGAAGTTTTTTTGGGGTCCTGGGTGGTCTTTCAGGAGAATTTTGGGGTCCCTGGTGGTGCCCGGGGGGTCCTGAGGGACCTTTGAGAAGGTCTCGAGGGTCTTCCAGAAGCTCTTGGAGGTTCCTCAGGCCTGGGAGGGGTTTTGAGGGGTCTTGGAGGTCTTCAGGGAGTTTTTTTGGGGTCCTGGGGGTCTTCCAGGAGGTTTTATGGGGTCTTGGTGGTCCTAAAGGAGGTTTTATGGGGTCTTGAGGGGGATTGGAGAAGGTCTTGAGGGACTTTGAGAACGTTCTGGGGGTTCCTTGAGGCCTGGGAGGGGTTTTGAGGGGTCCTGGGGGTCTTCTGGGAGGTTTTATGGGGTCTCAGGGGTCTCAAAGGAGGGATTTTGGGGTCCTGAGGGGGATTGGAGAAGGTCTTGAGGGTCTTTGAGAAGGTTTTGGGGGTTCCTTCAGGCCTGGAAGGGGTTTTGAGAGGTCTTGGGGGTCTTCAAGGATGTTTTATGGGGTCTTGGTTGTCCTAATGGAGGTTTTATGGGGTCCTGGGTGGACCTTGGGGGGCGCTTGGGATGGGAGAAGGTCCTGGGGTGGCGTTGGAGGGCCTCGAGGAGGGGGCTTTGGGGGGTCCTGGGGGGCTTCCGGGAGGTTTTATGGGGTCTTGGTGGTCCTAAAGGAGGTTTTATGGGGTCTCAGGGGTCTCAAAGGAGGGATTTCGGGGTCCTGAGGGGGATTGGAGAAGGTCTTGAGGGTCTTTGAGAAGGTTTTGGGGGTTCCTGGGGCTCTTCCAGGAGGATTTTGGGGTCCTGGGGGTCTTCCAGGAGGTTTTTTGGGGTCTTGGTGGTCCTAAAGAAGGTTTTTTGGGGTCCTGGGTGGTCTTTCAGGAGAATTTTGGGGTCCCTGGTGGTGCCCGGGGGGTCCTGAGGGACCTTTGAGAAGGTCTTGAGGGTCTTTGAGAAGGTTTTGGGGGTTCCTTCAGGCCTGGGAGGGGTTTTGAGGGGTCCTGGGGGTCTTCTGGGAGGTTTTTTGGGGTCTTGGTGGTCCTAAAGGAGGTTTTATGGGGTCTCAGGGGTCTTCAAGGAGGTTTTATGGGGTCCTGAGGGGGATTGGAGAAGGTCTTGAGGGTCTTTGAGAAGGTTTTGGGGGTTCCTTCAGGCCTGGAAGAGCTTTTTTGGGGTCCTGGGGATCTTCCAGGAGGTTTTATGATGTCTTGGGGGTCTCAAAGGAGGTTTTATGGGGTCTTGGTGGTCTCAAAGGAGGGATTTTGGGGTCCTGAGGGAGATTGGAGAAGGTCTTGAGGGTCTTTGAGAAGGTTTTGGGGGTTCCTTCAGGCCTGGAACAGCTTTTTTGGGGTCCTGGGGGTCTTCTGGGAGGTTTTATGGGGTCTTGGTGGTCCTAAAGGAGGTTTTATGGGGTCTTGAGGGAGATTGGAGAAGGTCTTGAGGGTCTTTGAGAAGGTTTTGAGGGTTCCTTCAGGCCTGGAAGAGCTTTTTTGGGGTTCTGGGAGTCTTCAGTGAGGTTTTATGGGGTCTTGGTGGTCTCAAAGGAGGGATTTTGGGGTCCTGAGGGGGATTGGAGAAGGTCTTGAGGGTCTTTGAGAAGGTTCTGGGGGTTCCTTCAGGCCTGGGAGAGCTTTTTTGGGGTTCTGGGGGGCTTCTGGGAGGTTTTATGGGGTCTTGGTGGTCCTAAAGGAGGTTTTATGGGGTCTTGAGGAGGATTGGAGAAGGTCTTGAGGGTCTTTGAGAAGGTTTTGGGGGTTCCTTCAGGCCTGGAAGGGTTTTTTTGGGGTCTCAGGGGTCTCAAAGGAGGGATTTTGGGGTCCTGAGGGAGATTTGAGAAGGTCTTGAGGGTCCTTGAGAAGGTTTTGGGGGTTCCTGGGGCTCTTCCAGGAGGATTTTGGGGTCCTGGGGGTCTTCCAGGAGGTTTTTTGGGGTCTTGGTGGTCCTAAAGAAGGTTTTTTGGGGTCCTGGGTGGTCTTTCAGGAGAATTTTGGGGTCCCTGGTGGTGCCCGGGGGGTCCTGAGGGACCTTTGAGAAGGTCTCGAGGGTCTTCCAGAAGCTCTTGGAGGTTCCTCAGGCCTGGGAGGGGTTTGGGGGGAGGTCCTGGGGGTCTTTGTGGAGGTGTTTTGGGGTCTGGGTGGTTCCGGGGTCCCCCCTGGGGGGTCCTGGGGGGGGGTTTTGGGGTGCAGGGGGGGGGGTCCTCACCCCTTGTGCCCCTCCCCCCCCAGGTCAGATGTCGGTGGAGGGCTTCGTGCAGTTCCTGGGGGGGGAGGACAACGCCATCGAACCCCCCGAGACGCTGCGGCTGCACCAGGACATGGGGCACCCCCTGCCCTGCTACTTCATCAGCTCCTCCCACAACACCTACCTGACAGGTGACCCCGCACCTGGGGGGCACCCGGGGGGGCACCTGGGGGCACCTGAACACACCTGGGGGGCACCTGGGGCATCTGGGGGGCACCTGGAGGGCATCTGGGGCATCCTGGGGGCACCTGGGGACACCTGGAGGGCATCTGGGGACACCTGGGAGATGATGAGGGCACCTAGAGACACCTCAGGGGTACCTGGGGCATCCTGGGGGGCACCTGGAGGGCACCTGGGGCATCCTGGGGGCACCTGAACACACCTGGGGGGCACCTGGGGGCACCTGGGACACCTGGGGCATCCTGGGGGGCACCTGGGGCATCCTGGAGGGCATCCTGGGGACACCTGGTGGGCACCTGGAGACACCTGGGGGGCACCTGGGGCATCCTGGGGGGCACCTGGAGGCACCTGGGGGGCATCTGGGGGCACCTGGGGACACCTGGGAGATGATGAGGGCACCTGGAGACACCTGGGGGGCACCTGGGGCACCTGGGGGCACCTGGGGAGCACCTGGGGGGGCACTGGGGGCACCTGGAGACACCTGGGGGGCACCTGGGGCATCCTGAGGGCACCTGGAGGGCATCTGGGGGGCACCTGGAGGGCACCTGGGGCATCCTGAGGGCACCTGGGGGCACCTGGGGGGCACCTGGAGACACCTGGAGGGCACCTGGGGCATCCTGGGGGGCACCTGGGGGGCATCCTGGGGGCACCTGGGGGCACCTGGGGGGCATCTGGGGCATCCTGAGGGCACCTGGGGACACCTGGAGGGCATCTGGGGACACCTGGGAGATGATGAGGGCACCTGGAGACACCTGGGGGGCACCTGGGGCACCTGGGGGCACCTGGGGGGCACCCGGGGGGGCACCTGGGGGCACCTGAACACACCTGGGGGGCACCTGGGGCATCCTGGGGGCACCTGGGGGGCACCTGGAGACACCTGGGGGGCACCTGGGGCATCTGGGGCATCCTAGGGGTCACCTGGAGACACCTGGGGGGCACCTGGGGCATCCTGGGGGCACCTGGGGGGCACCTGGAGACACCTGGGGGGCACCTGGGGCATCCGGGGGAGCACCTGGAGGGTATCTGGGGCATCCTGGGGGGGCGCTGGGGGCACCTGGACACACCTGGGGGGCACCTGGGGCATCCGGGGGAGCACCTGGAGGGCATCTGGGGGGCATCTGGGGCATCCTGGGGGGCACCTGGAGACACCTGGAGGGCACCTGGGGCATCCTAAGGGCACTTGGGGACACCTGGGGGGCACTTGGGGACACCTGGGGGGACGCTGGGGGCACCTGGGGCATCCTGGGGGCACCTGGAGACACCTGGGGGGCATCTGGGGCATCCTGAGGGCACCTGGGGGGACGCTAGGGGCACCTGGGGAAACCTGGGGGGCACCTGGGGCATCCTGGGGGCACCTGGGGACACCTGGGGGGCACCTGGGGCATCCTGGGGGCACCTGGGGGGCACCTGGAGACACCTGGGGGGCACCTGGGGCATCCGGGGGAGCACCTGGAGGGCATCTGGGGCATCCTGGGGGGGCGCTGGGGGCACCTGGAGACACCTGGGAGATGATGAGGGCACCTGGAGACACCTGGGGGGCACCTGGGGCATCTGGGGGCACCTGGAGGGCATCTGGGGCATCCTGGGGGCACCTGGGGACACCTGGAGGGCATCTGGGGACACCTGGGAGATGATGAGGGCACCTGGAGACACCTGGGGGGCACCTGGGGCACCTGGGGGCACCTGGGGGGCACCCGGGGGGGCACCTGGGGGCACCTGAACACACCTGGGGGGCACCTGGGGCATCCTGGGGGCACCTGGGGGGCACCTGGAGACACCTGGGGGGCACCTGGGGCATCTGGGGCATCCTAGGGGTCACCTGGAGACACCTGGGGGGCACCTGGGGCATCCTGGGGGCACCTGGGGGGCACCTGGAGACACCTGGGGGGCACCTGGGGCATCCGGGGGAGCACCTGGAGGGCATCTGGGGCATCCTGGGGGGGCGCTGGGGGCACCTGGACACACCTGGGGGGCACCTGGGGCATCCTGGGGGACACCTGGAGACACCTGGGAGATGATGAGGGCACCTGGAGACACCTGGGGGGCACCTGGGGCATCTGGGGGCACCTGGAGGGCATCTGGGGCATCCTAGGGGGCACCTGGAGACACCTGGGGGGCACCTGGGGACACCTGGGAGATGATGAGGGCACCTGGAGACACCTGGGGGGCACCTGGGGCACCTGGGGGGCACCTGGAGACACCTGGGGGGCACCTGGGGCATCCTGGGGGCACCTGGGGGGCACCTGGAGACACCTGGGGGGCACCTGGGGGGCACCTGGGGGGCACCTGGGGACACCTGTGGGGCACTTGGGGACACCTGGAGGGCATCTGGGGCATCTGGGGGCACCTGGGGACACCTAGAGACACCTGGGGGGCACCTGGGGCATCCGGGGGAGCACCTGGAGGGCACCTGGGGCATCCTAAGGGCACCTGGGGACACCTGTGGGGCACTTGGGGACACCTGGGGGACACTGGGGGCACCTGGAGACACCTAGGGGGCACCTGGGGCATCCGGGGGAGCACCTGGAGGGCATCTGGGGGGCATCTGGGGCATCTGGGGACACCTGGGGGGCACCTGGGGGCACCTGGGGGGCATCTGGGGCATCCTGGGGGCACCTGGAGACACCTGGGGGGCACCTGGGGCATCCTGGGGGGCATCCTGGGGGCACCTGGGGGCACCTGGAGAGCATCTGGGGCATCCTGGGGGGGCGCTGGGGCACCTGGACACACCTGGGGGGCACCTGGGGCATCCTGGGGGACACCTGGAGACACCTGGGAGATGATGAGGGCACCTGGAGATACCTGGGGGGCACCTGGGGGGCACCTGGGGCATCCGGGGGAGCACCTGGAGGGCATCTGGGGGGCATCTGGGGACACCTGGGGGGCGCCTGGGGGCACCTGGGGGGCATCTGGGGCATCCTGGGGGCACCTGGGGCATCCTGGGGGCACCTGGAGACACCTGGGGGGCACCTGGGGCATCCTGGGGGGCATCCTGGGGGCAACTGGAGGCACCTGGAGAGCATCTGGGGCATCCTGGGGGCATCTGGGGACACCTGGTGGGCACCTGGACACACCTGGGGGGCACCTGGGGGCACCTGGAGGGCACCTGGGGCATCCTAAGGGCACCTGGGGACACCTGGAGGGCATCTGGGGACACCTGGGAGATGATGAGGGCACCTGGAGACACCTGGGGGGCACCTGGGGCACCTGGGGGCACCTGGGGGGCACCCGGGGGGGCACCTGGGGGCACCTGAACACACCTGGGGGGCACCTGGGGCATCCTGGGGGCACCTGGGGGGCACCTGGAGACACCTGGGGGGCACCTGGGGCATCTGGGGCATCCTAGGGGTCACCTGGAGACACCTGGGGGGCACCTGGGGCATCCTGGGGGCACCTGGGGGGCACCTGGAGACACCTGGGGGGCACCTGGGGCATCCGGGGGAGCACCTGGAGGGCATCTGGGGCATCCTGGGGGGGCGCTGGGGGCACCTGGACACACCTGGGGGGCACCTGGGGCATCCTGGGGGACACCTGGAGACACCTGGGAGATGATGAGGGCACCTGGAGACACCTGGGGGGCACCTGGGGCATCTGGGGGCACCTGGAGGGCATCTGGGGCATCCTAGGGGGCACCTGGAGACACCTGGGGGGCACCTGGGGACACCTGGGAGATGATGAGGGCACCTGGAGACACCTGGGGGGCACCTGGGGCACCTGGGGGCACCTGGGGCATCCTAAGGGCACCTGGGGACACCTGTGGGGCACTTGGGGACACCTGGGGGACGCTGGGGGCACCTGGAGACACCTGGGGGGCATCTGGGGCATCCTGAGGGCACCTGGGGGGACGCTAGGGGCACCTGGGGGGCACCTGGGGCATCCGGGGGAGCACCTGGAGGGCATCTGGGGCATCCTGAGGGCACCTGGGGACACCTGGGGAGCACCTGGGGGGGCGCTGGGGGCACCTGCACACACCTGGGGGGCACCTGGGGCATCCTGGGGGCACCTGGAGACACCTGGGGGGCACCTGGACACACCTGGAGGGCATCTGGGGCATCCTGGCAGGCACCTGGGGACACCTGGGGGGCACCTGGACACATCTGGGGGGCACCTGGACACATCTGGGGGGCACCTGGGGGCACCTGGAAACACCTGGTGGGCACCTGGGGGGCACCTGGGGGGCACCTGGGGGGACGCTAGGGGCACCTGGGGACACCTGGGGGGGCACCTGGACGCACCTGAGGGGCACCTGGGGCATCTGGGGACACCTGGAGACACCTGGGGGGCACCTGAGGGGGCACTGGGGGCACCTGGAGACACCTGGGGCATCCTGGGGGCACCTGGGGAGGATTTTGGGGGCTCCTGGAGATCCTTGAGATCAATTTGGGGCTTCCTGGAGGTCCCTGAGGTGGTTTTTGAGGTCTCTGAGTTGGGTTTGGAGGTTCCAGAGGTGGATTTTGGGTTCCTGGAGGTCCCTGAGATGGGTTTTGAGGTCCCTGAGATGTTTTTTGAGGTCTCTGAGTTGGGTTTTGAGGTCCCTGAGGTGTCTTTGTGGTTCCTGGAAGTCCCTGCGGTGGTTTTTGAGGTCCCTGAGGTGGATTTTGAGGTCCCTGAGATGTTTTTTGAGGTCCCTGAGGTGGATTTTGGGTTCCTGGAGGTTCCTGAGGTGGTTTTTGAGGTCCCTGAGATGTTTTTTGAGGTCCCTGAGATGGGTTTTGAGGTCCCTGGGGTGTCCTTGTGGTTCCTGGAGGTCCCTGCGGTGGGTTTTGAGGCTCCTGAGATGTTTTTTGAGGTCCCTGAGGTTGTTTTTGAGGTCCCTGAGGTGTCTTGGTGGTTCCTGGAGGTCCCTGGGATGGTTTTTGAGGTCCTTGAGGTGGTTATTGAGGTCCCTGAGATGGTTTTTGAGGTCCCTGAGGTGGTTTTTTAGGTCCCTGGGGTGGTTTTTGAGGTCCCTGGGATGGTTTTTGAGGTCCTTGAGGTGGTTTTTGAGGTCCCTGGGATGGTTTTTGAGGTCCCTGGGGTGGTTTTTGAGGTCCTGAGATGGGTTTTTGAGGTCCTTGAGGTGGTTTTTGAGGTCACTGGGATGGGTTTTGAGGTCCCTGAGGTGGTTTTTGAGGTCCATGAGGTGGTTTTTGAGGTCCCTGGGATGGTTTTTGAGGTCCCTGAGGTGGTTCTTGAGGTCCTGAGATGGGTTTTGAGGTCTCTGAGTTGGGTTTTGAGGTCCCTGAGGTGGATTTTGAGGTCCCTGGGATGGTTCTTGAGGTCCCTGAGATGGTTTTTGAGGTCCCTGGGATGGTTCTTGAGGTCCCTGAGGTGGGTTTCGAGGTCCCTGGGGTTCCTGGAGGTCCCCGGGATGGTTTTTGAGGTCCTTGAGGTGGTTTTTGAGGTCCCTGAGGTGGTTTTTGAGGTCCTGAGATGGGTTTTGAGGTCCCTGGGATGGTTTTTGTGGTCCCTGAGGTGGTTTTTGAGGTCCCTGGGATGGTTTTTGAGGTCCTTGAGGTGGTTTTTGAGGTCCTTGAGGTGGGTTTTGAGGTCCCTGAGGTGGTTTTTGAGGTCCTGAGATGGTTTTTGAGGTCCCTGAGGTGGGTTTTGAGGTCCCTGGGGTTCCTGTAGGTCCCTGGGATGGTTTTTGAGGTCCATGAGGTGGTTTTTGAGGTCCCTGGGATGGTTTTTGAGGTCCTTGATTTGGTTTTTGAGGTCCCTGAGGTGGGTTTTGAGGTCCCTGAGGTGGGTTTCGAGGTCCCTGGGGTTCCTGGAGGTCCCTGGGATGGATTTTGAGGTCCCTGAGATGGTTTTTGAGGTCCCTGAGGTGTTTTTTTTAGGTCCCTGGGATGGTTTTTGAGGTCCTTGAGGTGGTTTTTGAGGTCCCTGAGGTGGTTCTTGAGGTCCCTGGGATGGTTTTTGAGGTCCCTGAGATGGTTTTTGAGGTCCCTGAGGTGGTTTTTGAGGTCCCTGAGGTGTTTTTTTAGGTCCCTGAGATGGTTTTTGAGGTCCCTGAGGTGGTTTTTGTGGTCCCTGGGATGGTTTTTGAGGTCCCTGAGGTGGATTTTGAGGTCCCTGGGGTTCCTGGAGGTCCCTGGGATGGATTTTGAGGTCCCTGAGATGGTTTTTGTGGTGCCTGAGGTGTTTTTTGTGGTCCCTGAGGTGTTTTTTGTGGTCCCTGAGGTGGTTTTTGTGGTCCCTGGGATGGTTTTTGTGGTCCCTGAGGTGGTTTTTGAGGTCCCTGGGATGGTTTTTGAGGTCCTTGAGATGGTTTTTGAGGTCCCTGGGATGGTTTTTGAGGTCCCTGGGGTGGCTTTCGCGCCCCCTGGGGTGGGTTTGGCGCTCCCTGGGGTGTCGTTGGAGTTCCCGGAGGTCCCTGGGGTGGGTTTTGGGGTACAGGGTGCCCCCTGACCCCCCCCGTGTCCCCCCCCCAGCGGGGCAGTTGGCCGGGGCCTCCTCGGTGGAGATGTACCGCCAGGTCCTGCTGAGCGGCTGCCGCTGCGTGGAGCTCGACTGCTGGCAGGGCCGGGCGCCCGACGAGGAGCCCGTCATCACCCACGGCTTCACCATGACCACCGAGGTGCCCTTCAAGGTGACCCCGAGCCCCGAGGACCCAAAACTGCTCCAATTCACCCCAAAAACGACCCCGGTTCTGTAGGACCCACCCAGGTCCCACCAGACCCCAAGGAACCCAATGGTTCCCATCAACCCTGCATCTCCCACGGCTTCTCCATCACCTCCAGGGTCTCCTTGGAGGTGACCCCGAGCCCTGAGGACCCAAAACTTCTTGAATTCACCCCAAAAGTGCCCAAAGTCACCCCAAAAACGACCCCAGTTCCGTAGGACCCACCCAGGTCCCACCAGACCCCAAGGAACCCAATGGTTCCCATCAACCCTGCATCTCCCACGGCTTCTCCATCACCTCCAGGGTCTCCTTGGAGGTGACTCCAAGCCCTGAGGACCCAAAACTTCTTGAATTCACCCCAAAAGTGCCCAAAGTCACCCCAAAACTGACCCTGGTTCCACAGGACCCACCCAGGTCCCACCAGAACCCAACCAGAGCCAATGGTTCCCATCAACCCTGCATCTCCCACGGCTTCTCCATCACCTCCAGGGTCTCCTTTAAGGTGACCCCGAGCCCTGAGGACCCAAAACTGCTCAAATTTGCCCCAAAAGTGCCCAAAGTCACCCCAAAACCAACCCCAGTTCCGTAGGACCCACCCAGGTCCCACCAGACCCCAAGGAACCCAATGGTTCCCATTCAACCCTGCATCTCCCACGGCTTCTCCATCACCTCCAGGGTCTCCTTGGAGGTGACTCCAAGTCCTGAGGACCCAAAACTGCTCAAATTTGCCCCAAAAGTGCCCAAAGTCACCCCAAAAATGACTCGAGTTCCACAGGACCCACCCAGAACCCACCAGACCCCAAGGAACCCAATGATTCCCATCAACCCTGCATCTCCCATGGCTTCTCCATCACCTCCAGGGTCTCCTTCAAGGTGACCCCGAGCCCTGAGGACCCAAAACTTCTTGAATTCGCCCCAAAAGTGCCCAAAGTCACCCCAAAACTGACCCTGGTTCCACAGGACCCACCCAGGTCCCACCAGAACCCAACCAGAGCCAATGGTTCCCATCAACCCATCATCTCCCACGGCTTCTCCATCACCTCCAGGGTCTCCTTTAAGGTGACCCCGAGCCCTGAGGACCCAAAACTGCTCAAATTCACCCCAAAAGTGCCCAAAGTCACCCCAAAAACGACCCTGGTTCCGTAGGACCCACCCAGGTCCCACCAGACCCCAAGGAACCCAATGGTTCCCATCAACCCTGCATCTCCCACGGCTTCTCCATCACCTCCAGGGTCTCCTTTAAGGTGACCCCAAGCCCTGAGGACCCAAAACTGCTCAAATTCACCCCAAAAGTGCTCAAAGTCACCCCAAAAACGACCCCAGTTCCGTAGGACCCACCCAGGTCCCACCAGACCCCAAGGAAGCCAATGGTTCCCATCAACCCTGCATCTCCCACAGCTTCTCCATCACCTCCAGGGTCTCCTTTAAGGTGACCCCGAGCCCTGAGGACCCAAAACTGCTCAAATTTGCCCTAAAAGTGCCCAAAGTCACCCCAAAACCGACCCCAGTTCCGTAGGACCCACCCAGGTCCCACCAGACCCCAAGGAACCCAATGGTTCCCATCAACCCTGCATCTCCCACGGCTTCTCCATCACCTCCAGGGTCTCCTTGGAGGTGACTCCAAGCCCTGAGGACCCAAAACTGCTCAAATTTGCCCCAAAAGTGCCCAAAGTCACCCCAAAAATGACTCGAGTTCCACAGGACCCACCCAGGTCCCACCAGACCCCAAGGAACCCAATGATTCCCATCAACCCTGCATCTCCCACGGCTTCTCCATCACCTCCAGGGTCTCCTTCAAGGTGACCCCGAGCCCTGAGGACCCAAAACTTCTTGAATTCGCCCCAAAAGTGCCCAAAGTCACCCCAAAACTGACCCTGGTTCCACAGGACCCACCCAGGTCCCACCAGACCCCAAGGAACCCAATGGTTCCCATCAACCCATCGTCTCCCACAGCTTCTCCATCACCTCCAGGGTCTCCTTCAAGGTGACCCCGAGCCCTGAGGACCCAAAACTGCTCAAATTTGCCCTAAAAGTGACCAAAGTCACCCCAAAACTGACCCTGGTTCCACAGGACCCACCCAGGTCCCAACAGGACCCAACCAGTCCCACATCTCCCACGGCTTCTCCATCACCTCCAGGGTCTTCTTCGAGGTGACCCCAAACCCCCCCCAAAGTCACCCCATAACCAACCCCGAGAACCCCAAAAGTGCCCAAAGTCACCCCAAAACCAACCCTGAGACCCCAAAACCACCTCAAGACCCCAAATCCAACCAAAGGTGCCCAAAATGGTCCAAAGTCACCCCAAATTCCACTAAAGTCACCCCCAAAATCACCCTGAGAACCTCAAAATGCCCCAAAGTCACCCCAAAACCATCCAGGGAACCCCAAAATTGACCAAAGTCACCCCAAAACCACCCTGAGACCCCAAACCCAACCAAAGTTGCCCAAAATTGACCAAAGTCACCCCAAAACCACCCCAAGAAGCCCAAAATTGACCAAATTCACCCTAAAATCTCCCTGAGAACCCCAAAACCACCTCAAGAACCCCAAAAGTGACCAAAGTCACCCAAAATGGCCCAAAGTCACCCCAAAACCACCCTGAGACCCCAAACCCAACCAAAGTTGCCCAAAATGGTCCAAAGTCACCCCAAAACCACCCCAAGAAGCCCAAAATTGACCAGATTCACCCTAAAACCTCCCAAAATCACCCAAAACCACCCAAAGAGCCCCAAAATTGCCCAAAGTCACCCCAAAAATGGCCAAAAGTCACCCCAAAACCACCCTGAGACCCCAAATCCAACCAAAGTTGCCCAAAATGGTCCAAAGTCACCCCAAAAATGGTCCAAAGTCACCCCAAAACCACCCCAAGAAGCCCAAAATTGACCAAATTCACCCTAAAATCTCCCTGAGAACCCCAAAACCACCTCAAGAACCCCAAAAGTGACCAAAGTCACCCCAAAAATGGCCCAAAGTCACCCCAAAACCACCTCGAGACCCCAAACCCAACCAAAGTTGCCCAAAAGTGCCCAAAGTCACCCCAAAACCACCCCAAGAAGCCCAAAATTGACCAAATTCACCCTAAAAATCTCCCTGAGAACCCCAAAACCACCTCGAAAACCCCAAAAGTGACCAAAGTCACCCCAAAAATGGCCCAAAGTCACCCCAAAACCACCTCGAGACCCCAAACCCAACCAAAGTTGCCCAAAAGTGCCCAAAGTCACCCCAAAACCACCCCAAGAAGCCCAAAATTGACCAAATTCACCCTAAAACCTCCCAAAATCACCCAAAACCACCCAAAGAGACCCAAAATTGCCCAAAGTCACCCCAAAAATGGCCCAAAGTCACCCCAAAACCACCTCGAGACCCCAAATCCAACCAAAGTTGCCCAAAATGGTCCAAAGTCACCCCAAAAATGGCCCAAAGTCACCCCAAAACCACCCCAAGAAGCCCAAAATTGACCAAATTCACCCTAAAATCTCCCGAAATCACCCAAAACCACCCCGAGAGCCCCAAAATTGCCCAAAGTCACCCCAAAAATGGCCCAAAGTCACCCCAAAACCACCCCAAGAAGCCCAAAATTGACCAAATTCACCCTAAAATCTCCCTGAGAACCCCAAAACCACCTCAAGAACCCCAAAAGTGCCCAAAGTCACCCCAAAAATGGCCCAAAGTCACCCCAAAACCACCTCGAGACCCCAAACCCAACCAAAGTTGCCCAAAAGTGCCCAAAGTCACCCCAAAACCACCCCAAGAAGCCCAAAATTGACCAAATTCACCCTAAAACCTCCCAAAATCACCCAAAACCACCCAAAGAGCCCCAAAATTGCCCAAAGTCACCCCAAAAATGGCCCAAAGTCACCCCAAAACCACCTCGAGACCCCAAATCCAACCAAAGTTGCCCAAAATGGTCCAAAGTCACCCCAAAACCACCCCAAGAAGCCCAAAATTGACCAAATTCACCCTAAAACCTCCCTGAGAACCCCAAAACCACCTCAAGAACCCCAAAAGTGACCAAAGTCACCCCAAAAATGGCCCAAAGTCACCCCAAAACCACCCTGAGACCCCAAACCCAACCAAAGTTGCCCAAAAGTGCCCAAAGTCACCCCAAAACCACCCCAAGAAGCCCAAAATTGACCAAATTCACCCTAAAATCTCCCTGAGAACCCCAAAACCACCCCGAGAGCCCCAAAAGTGCCCAAAGTCACCCCAAAAATGGCCCAAAGTCACCCCAAAACCACCCTGAGACCCCAAACCCAACCAAAGTTGCCCAAAATGGTCCAAAGTCACCCCAAAACCACCCCAAGAAGCCCAAAATTGACCAAATTCACCCTAAAACCTCCCAAAATCACCCAAAACCACCCTGAGAGCCCCGAAATTGCCCAAAGTTACCCCAAAACCACCCTGAGACCCCAAATCCAACCAAAGTTGCCCAAAATGGTCCAAAGTCACCCCAAAACCAACCTGGGAAACCCAAAACCCCCCAAAGTCACCCCAAAAGTGCCCCGAGAACCCCAAACCCCCCAAAGTCACCCCAAAACCACCCCGAGAACCCCAAAATTGACCAAAGTCACCCCAAAAACAACCCTGAGACCCCAAAACCAACCAAAGTCACCCCAAAACCATCTGGGGAACCCCAAAATTGACCAAAGTCACCCTAAAACCACCCTGAGAACCCCAAAAGTTTTGGGGACCCCCCCAGGTTTTGGGGTCCCCCCCGGTTTTGGGGTTTGGGGGGTTTGGGGAGGGGTTTTTGGGATCCTGGAGGGCGTTTTGGGGGGGATCTTGTGAGTTTTGGGGTTCAGGAGGGATTTTGGGGTTCGGGGGGGTTTTGGGGTCCCCCTCAGATTTTGGGGACCCCCCCTGGGTTTTGGGGTCCCCCCTCAATTTGGGGGTTCAGGGGGATTGGGGAGGGGTTTTGGGGGTCCTTGAGGGCTTTCTTGGGGGGTTCTCTGAATTTTGGGGCTCAGAGAGGGATTTTGGGGTTCAGGGCAGGATTTTGGGGTTCAAGGAGGGCTTTGGGGACCCCCCCATGTTTTGGGGACCCCCCCGGGTTTTGGGGTCCCCCCTCGATTTGGGGGTTTGGGGAGAGGTTTTTGGGGTCCTTGAGGGCGTTTTGGGGGGGATCCTGGGAATTTTGGGGCTCAGAGAGAGATTTTGGGGTTCATGGAGGGATTTTGGGGTTCAGGCAGGGTTTTGGGGTCCCCCCAGATTTTGGGGACCCCCCCTGGGTTTTGGGGTCCCCCCTCGATTTGGGGGTTCAGGGGGATTGGGGAGGGGTTTTGGGGGTCCCTGAGGGCTTTCTTGGGGGGTTCTCTGAGTTTTGGGGTCCAGAGAGGGATTTTGGGGTTCAGGGGGGGTTTTGGGACCCCCCCATGTTTTGGGGTCCCCCCTCGATTTGGGGGTTTGGGGAGAGGTTTTTGGGGTCCTTGAGGGCGTTTTGGGGGGGATCCTGGGAATTTTGGGTCTCAAGAGAGGGATTTTGGGGTTCAAGGATGGATTTTGGGGTTCAGGGAGGGATTTTGGGGTTCGGGGGGGGTTTTGGGGTCCCTCCAGGTTTTGGGGACCCCCCCGGGTTTTGGGGTCCCCCCTGAATTTGGGGGTTCAGGGGTTTTGGGGAGGGGTTTTTGGGGTCCTTGAGGGCTTTCTTGGGGGATCCTGGGAATTTTGGGGTTCAGAGAGGGATTTTGGGGTTCAGGGAGGGATTTTGGGGTTCAGGGAGTGTTTTGGGGACCCCCCCCCGGTTTTGGGGTCCCCCCTCAATTTTGGGGTTCAGGGGTTTGGGGGAGGGGTTTTGGGGGTCCTTGAGGGCTTTCTTGGGGGGTTCTCTGAATTTTGGGGTTCAGAGAGGGATTTTGGGGTTCAGGGAGGGATTTTGGGGTTCAGGGATGGATTTTGGGGTTCAGGCAGGGTTTTGGGGACCCCCCCATGTTTTGGGGACCCCCCCCGGGTTTTGGGGTCCCCCCTTTGATTTGGGGGTTTGGGGAGAGGTTTTTGGGGTCCTTGAGGGCGTTTTGGGGGGGATCCTGGGAATTTTGGGGCTCAGAGAGGGATTTTGGGGTTCAAGGAGGGATTTTGGGGTTCAGGGAGGGATTTTGGGGTTCAGGCAGGGTTTTGGGGTCCCCCCAGATTTTGGGGACCACCCCTGGGTTTTGGGGTCCCCCCTCGATTTGGGGGTTCAGGGGGGCTTTGGGGACGGGTTTTGGGGTTCCTTGAGGGCTTTCTTGGGGGGTCCTGGGAATTTTGGGGCTCAGAGAGGGATTTTGGGGTTCAGGGAGGGGCTTTGGGGGTCAGGATGGATTTTGGGGTTCAAGGAGGGTTTTGGGGTCCCCCCAGATTTTGGGGACCCCCCCTGGGTTTTGGGGTCCCCCCTCGATTTGGGTGTTCAGAGGGATTGGGGCGGGGTTTTGGGGGTCCTTGAGGGCTTTCTTGGGGGATCCTGGGAATTTTGGGGCTCAGAGAGGGATTTTGGGGTTCAGGGCAGGATTTTGGGGTTCAAGGAGGGCTTTGGGGACCCCCCCATGTTTTGGGGACCCCCCCGGGTTTTGGGGTCCCCCCTTGATTTGGGGGTTTGGGGAGAGGTTTTTGGGGTCCTTGAGGGCGTTTTGGGGGGGATCCCTGGAATTTTGGGTCTCAGAGAGGGATTTTGGGGTTCAAGGAGGGATTTTGGGGTTCAGGGATGGATTTTGTGGTTCAAGGAGGGTTTTGGGGTCCCCCCAGATTTTGGGGACCCCCCCTGGGTTTTGGGGTCCCCCCTCGATTTGGGTGTTCAGAGGGATTGGGGCGGGGTTTTGGGGGTCCTTGAGGGCTTTCTTGGGGGATCCTGGGAATTTTGGGGGTCAGAGAGGGATTTTGGGGTTCAGGGCGGGATTTTGGGGTTCAAGGAGGGCTTTGGGGACCCCCCCATGTTTTGGGGACCCCCCCCGGGTTTTGGGGTCCCCCCTGACCCCCCCTTTCTGGCAGGAGGTGATCGAGGCCATCGCCGAAAGCGCCTTCAAGACGTCGCCCTTCCCCGTCATCCTCTCCTTTGAGAACCACGTGGACTCGTGAGTCCCCCCCCAAAACCTGAGGGGGGGGGACCCCAAAATCCTTGGGGGGGGTCCCCAAAATTCCAGGGGGACCCCAAACCCCCCCCCCGAACCCCAAAACCCTGAACCCCAAAACCCTGAGGGTTCCTCCTGGCTTGGCCTCAAAACCTTCTGGGATCCAGCAAAACCAGAGGGGGGGGGGGGGGGGGAACCCCAAAATTATGGAGGGGGGGGGGGGAAGGGGGTGTCCCCAACATCGAGGGGGTCCCCAAAATAATGGGGGGACCCCAAAAAAGCCTCTTCCTGAACCCCAAAATCCCCCTGAACCCCAAAACCAAAGGCGATGCTGAAATGGGGGGGGGGAGGGGGGGGGGGCGTCTCTTTGGACCCCCTTTGCCCCCTCCCCGGGGCTCATTTTGCCCCCCAAAACGGGTTGAATGGGTGGGGGGGGGGCTGGAGATTTGGGGGACCCCCCTGGCACCCCAAAAATCCCCCCCTGAGCCCCCCCCCAAACCCCCTGAACCCCAAAACCAAGGTGATGCTGTAATAAGGGGGGGGGGGGGGGGGGGGGGCGCCCCTTTGGATCCCCTTTTCCCCCTCCCCGGGGCTCATTTTGCCCCCCAAAACGGGCTGAATGGGTGCAGGGGGGGCTGGAGATTTGGGGTCCCCCCTGGCACCCCAAAAATGCCCCCGTGAGCCCCCCCCCCGAACCCCAAAACCCCCTGAACCCCAAAACCAAAGGCAATGCTGAAATGGGTGGGGGGGGCACCCCTTTGGACCCCCTTTTCCCCCTCCCCGGGGCTCATTTTGCCCCCCAAAACGGGTTGGGGGGGTCCGGGGGGGGCTGGAGATTTGGGGGACCCCCCTGGCACCCCAAAAATGCCCCCCCAAACCCCCCTGAACCCCCAAACCTGCACCCACAGAAGGCAATGCTGAAATGGGGGGGGGGGGCACCTCTTTGGACCCCCTTTTCCCCCTCCCCGGGGCTCATTTTGCCCCCCAAAACGGGCTGAATGGGTGCAGGGGGGGCTGGAGATTTGGGGGATCCCCCTGGCACCCCAAAAATGCCCCCCTGAGCCCCCCCCCGAACCCCAAAACCCCCCTGAACCCCCAAACCAAAGGCGATGCTGAAATGGGTGGGGGGGGCACCCCTTTGGACCCCCTTTGCCCCCTCCCCGGGGCTCATTTTGCCCCCCAAAACGGGTTGGGGGGGTCCAGGGGGGGCTGGAGATTTGGGGGACCCCCCTGGCACCCCAAAAATCCCCCCCCTGAGCCCCCCCCAACCCCCTGAACCCCAAAACCAAGATGATGCTGTAATAAGGGGAGGGGGGGGGGCGCCCCTTTGGACCCCCTTTGCCCCCTCCCCGGGGCTCATTTTGCCCCCCAAAATGGGCTGAATGGGTGCAGGGGGGGCTGGAGATTTGGGGGACCCCCCTGGCACCCCAAAAATGCCCCCCTGAGCCCCCCCCCCGAACCCCAAAACCCCCCATAACCCCCAAACCAAAGGCAACGCTGAAATGGGGGGGGGGGGGGCGTCTCTTTGGACCTTCTTTGCCCCCTCCCCGGGGCTCATTTTGCCCCCCAAAACGGGTTGGGGGGGTCCGGGGGGGGCTGGAGATTTGGGGGACCCCCCTGGCACCCCCAAAAATCGCCCCCTGAGCCCCCCCCCAAACCCCCTGAACCCCAAAACCAAGATGATGCTGTAATAAGGGGAGGGGGGGGGCGCCCCTTTGGACCCCCTTTGCCCCCTCCCCGGGGCTCATTTTGCCCCCCAAAACGGGTTGAGGGGGTGCGGGGGGGGCTGGAGATTTGAGGGACCCCCCTGGCACCCCAAAAATGCCCCCCTGAGCCCCCCCCGAACCCCAAAACCCCCCTGAACCCCCAAACCAAAGGCGATGCTGAAATGGGGGGGGGGGGGGGCAGCCCTTTGGACCCCCTTTTCCCCCTCCCCGGGGCTCATTTTGCCCCCCAAAACGGGTTGGGGGGGTCCGGGGGGGGCTGGAGATTTGGGGGACCCCCCTGGCACCCCAAAAATGCCCCCCTGAGTCCCCCCCCCGAACCCCAAAACCCCCCTGAACCCCCAAACCAAAGGCGATGCTGAAATGGGTGGGGGGGGGCGTCTCTTTGGACCCCCTTTTCCCCCTCCTCGGGGCTCATTTTGCCCCCAAAAACGGGTTGGGGGGGTCCGGGGGGGGCTGGAGATTTGGGGGACCCCCCTGGCACCCCAAAAATCCCCCCTGAGCCCCCCCCCAAACCCCCTGAACCCCAAAACCAAGATGATGCTGTAATAAGGGGAGGGGGGGGGGGCGCCCCTTTGGACCCCCTTTGCCCCCTCCCCGGGGCTCATTTTGCCCCCAAAATGGGTTGAGGGGGTGTGGGGGGGGCTGGAGATTTGGGGGACCCCCCTGGCACCCCAAAAATGCCCCCCTGAGCCCCCCCCCGAACCCCCAAACCCCCTGACCCCCAAAACCAAGGTGATGTTGTAATAAGGGGGGGGGGCGCCCCTTTGGACCCCCTTTTCCCCCTCCCGGGGCTCATTTTGCCCCCCAAAACGGGTTGGGGGGGTCCAGGGGGGGCTGGAGATTTGGGGGACCCCCCTGGCACCCCAAAAATGCCCCCCCAGGGCGAAGCAGCAGGCGAAGATGGCCGAGTATTGCCGGAGCATCTTCGGGGCGGCGCTGCTGACGGAGCCCCTCGAGAAGTACCCGGTGAGGGGGGGCCTGGGGGGGGCAAAAGTGGGGTTCGGGGGGGGGGGGGGGAAGGTTTGGGGGGCGATGGGGGGCGGGATTGGGGGTGGAGGAGATGATTTTGGGGGGGCAGGAGGGGGTTTGGGGGGGCTGGGGTGGGGTTTGGGGGTGCAAAAAGGGGATGGGGGGGCTTTTGGGGGGGGTTGGGGGGGATTTTGGGGTGCAGGGGGGGGTGCAAGGGGGGATTTTGGGGTGCAGGAGGGGGTTTGGGGGCTCCAAAAGGGGCTTTGGGGGGCTTTTAGGGGGGTTTGGGGGGGATTTTGGGGTGCAGGGGGGGTGCAAGGGGGGATTTGTGGGGGCTGGGGGGAGATTGGGGGTGGAGGAGACGATTTTTGGGGGGCAGGAGGGGGTTTGAGGGGCATTTAGGGGGGGTTGGGGGTGATTTTGG
>JAUMJJ010000904.1:0-23856 GCA_033556795.1 Tapera naevia | reverse complement strand
CACTGGGGTTTGGGGGTGACTTGGGGGGTGCTGGGGGGATTTGAGGGCATTTGGGGTGGATTTGGGGGGCACTCGGGGTTATTGGGGGGCACCTGGCGGGTGTTTGGGGGGCGCTGGGGGGGATTTAAGGGCGCTTGGGGGGCAACTTGGGGGGGCACTTGGGGTTTGGGGGTGACTTGGGGGGTGCTGGGGGATTTGAGGGCATTTGGGGGGCACTGGAGTGGATTTGGGGGGCACTTGGGGGGTGTTTGGGGGGTGCTGGGGGGGGATTTGAGGGCACTTGGGGGGTACTTGGGGGGCACTGGGGTGGATTTGGGGGGCACTTGGGGTTATTGGGGGGCACCTGGGGGGTGTTGGGGGGATTTGAGGGTTCTTGGGGGGGATTTGGGGGGCACTTGGGGTTTGGGGGGCACTTGGGGGGTGCTGGGGGGCATTTGGGGGGTTCTTGGGGGGGCATTTGGGGGGTACTTGGGGGGCAGCTGGGGGGTATTGAGGGGTCTCCCTCCGAGTGCCCCCAGTCCCCGTCCCAGTGCCCTCAGTGCCCCTCCCAGTGCCCCCAGTCCCCCTCCCAGTGCTCCCAGTCCCCTCCCAGCCCTCCCAGTGAGTCCCAGTGTCTCCTCGCTGCGCCCAGGTGGGGTAACTGGGGGCACTGGGGTGCCCATGGGGGTGCTGCCCCCTCCCGCTGCTGCTCCTGGTGACGGGGACGCGGGCGCTGGACGGGCACCTGGACCTGGGTGAGACCCCCGGGGGGGCCCTGGGGCGGGGGGGGGGGGTCTGGGTGCTCTGGGTGTCCCATGGGGTCTTGGGGTGCTCCATGGGGTTTCTGGGGGGCTCCGGGGGGCTCTGGGGGGCTCTGGGTGCCCCACAGGGGTCTCTGGGTGCTCTGGGGGGCTCTGGGTGACCCTGGGTGCCCTATTGGGGGTCTCTGGGTGCTCTGGGGGCCCATGGGGCACCCTGGGAGGCTCTGGGTGCCCCATGGGGGGCTCCGGGGGGGGGGGGGGGGGGGCTCCAGGGGGGCTCAGGGGGGGGGTTCTGGGTGCCCTATAGGGGGTCTCTGGGTGCTCTATGGGGCCCATGGGGGGCTCTGGGGGGCTCCGGGTGCCCCATGGGGGGCTCTGGGTGCCCTTTTGGGGGACTCTGGGTGCTCTGGGTGTCCCATGGGGGTCTTGGGGTGCTCCATGGGGTTTCTGGGGGGCTCCGGGGGGCTCTGGGGGGCTCTGGGTGCCCCACAGGGGTCTCTGGGTGCTCTGGGGGGCTCTGGGTGACCCTGGGTGCCCTATTGGGGGTCTCTGGGTGCTCTGAGGGCCCGTGGGGCACCCTGGGAGGCTCTGGGTGCCCCATGGGGGGCTTCGGGGGGGGGGGGGGGGCTCCAGGGGGGCTCAGGGGGGTTCTGGGTGCCCTATAGGGGGTCTCTGGGTGCTCTATGGGGCCCATGGGGGGCTCTGGGGGGCTCCGGGTGCCCCATGGGGGGCTCTGGGTGCCCTATAGGGGGTCTCTGGGTGCTCTATGGGGCCCATGGGGGGCTCTGGGGGGCTCTGGGTGCCCCATGGGGGGCTCTGGGTGCCCTTTTGGGGGGCTCTGGGTGCTTTGGGGGGCCCATGGGGAACTCGGGGGGACTCTGGGTGTCCCATGGGGTCTCGGGGTGCTCCATGGGATTTCTGGGGGGTTCTGGGGGGCACTGGGAGGGTCTGGGTGCCCCATGGCGGGGCTCTGGGTGCTCTGGGGGGCCATGGGGGGCTCGGGGAGGGCTCTGGGGGGGTCTGGGTGCCCTATAGGGGGTCTCTGGGTGCTCTATGGGGCCCATGGGGGGCTCTGGGGGTCTCCGGGTGCCCCATGGGGGGTTCTGGGTGCCCTATAGGGCCCATGGGGGGCTCTGGGGGTCTCCAGGTGCCCTATGGGAGGCTCTGGGTGCTCTGGGGGGCTCATGGGGGGCTTGGGGAGGGCTCTGGGGGAGGCTCTGGGGGGTTCTGGGTGCCCTATAGGGGGTCTCTGGGTGCTCTGGGGGGCCCATGGGGGGGTCTTGGTTCCCCATGGGGGGCTCTGGGTGCCCTTTTGGGGGGCTCTGGGTGCTTTGGGGGGCCCATGGGGAGCTCTGGGGGTTCTGGGTGTCCCATGGGGGTCTCGGGGTGCTCCATGGGGTTTCTGGGGGGCTCTGGGGGGCACTGGGAGGATCTGGGTGCCCCATGGCAGGGCTCTGGGTGCTCTGGGGGGCCATGGAGGGCTCGGGGAGGGCTCTGGGGGGTTCTGGGTGCCCTATAGGGGTTCTCTGGGTGCTCTGGGGGGCCCATGGGGGGGTCTTGGGGGGTCTGGGTTCCCCATGGGGGTCTCTGGGTGCTCTCTGGGGCCCATGGGGGGGCTCTGAGAGGCTCTGGGTGCCCTATGGGGGGCTCGGGGGGGGGGCTCTGGGGGGCTCTGGGGGGGCTCTGGGTGCCCCATGGGGGGTTCTGGGTGCCCTATAGGGCCCATGGGGGGCTCTGGGGGTCTCTGGGTGCCCTATGGGAGGCTCTGGGTGCTCTGGGGGGCTCATGGGGGGCTTGGGGAGGGCTCAGGGGGTTCTGGGTGCCCTATGGGAGGCTCTGGGTGCTCTGGGGGGCCCATGGGGGGGTCTTGGGGGGTCTGGGTTCCCCATGGGGGTCTCTGGGTGCTCTCTGGGGCCCATGGGGGGGCTCTGAGAGGCTCTGGGTGCCCTATGGGGGGCTCGGGGGGGGGGGCTCCGGGGGGGCTCTGGGGGGCTCTGGGTGCCCCATGGGGGGCTCTGGGTGCTCCAGATGCCCTATGGGGGGCTTGGGGTGGGGCTCCAGGGGGGCCCATGAGGGGCACTGGGAGGGTCTGGGTGCCCTATGGGGGCCTCGGGGGGGGCTTCAGGGGGCTCTGGGTGCCCTATAGGGGGTCTTTGGGTGCTCTATGGAACCCATGGGGGACTCTGGGGGACCCTGTGCCCCCCAGTGCCCCCCCAGTCCGCCCAGTCTCCCCAGTATCCCCAGTCCCCCTATCGCTCTGCCAGGGCGCTGTCCCCAGTCCCCCCAATCCCCCCAGTGCTCTCCCAGTATCCCCAGTATCCCCAGCCCCCCTCCAACTCTCCCAGTGCGCTGTTCCTAGTGCCTCCCAGTCCCCCCAGTATCCCCAGTATCTCTCCCCCGCAGGGCGCTGTCCCCAGTGCCCCCCAGTCCCCCCAGTATCCCCAGTATCCCCTGTCTCTCCCGCAGGGCGCTGTCCCCAGTTCCCCCCAGTGCCCCCCAGTCCCCCCAGTGCCCCCCCAGCGCCTCCCAGTCCTCCCAGTATCCCCAGTATCCCCTCTCTCCCCCGCAGGGCGCTGTCCCCAGTGCCCCCAATCCCCCCAGTATCCCCTGTCTCTCCCGCAGGGCGCTGTCCCCAGTGCCCCCCAGTCCCCCCAGTGCCTCCCAGTCCCTCCAGTATCCCCAGTATCCCCTGTCTCTCCCCCAGGGCACTGTCCCCAGTGCCTCCCCAGTGCCCCCCCAGTGCCTCCCAGTCCCCCCAGTATCCCCAGTATCCCCTCTCTCCCCCGCAGGGCGCTGTCCCCAGTGCCCCCAATCCCCCCAGTATCCCCAGTATCCCCTCTCTCTCCCGCAGGGCGCTGTCCCCAGTGCCCCCCAGTGCCTCCCAGTCCCCCCAGTATCCCCAGTATCCCCTCTCTCCCCCGCAGGGCGCTGTCCCCAGTGCCCCCCAGTCCCCCCAGTATCCCCAGTATCCCCTCTCTCTCCCGCAGGGCGCTGTCCCCAGTGCCCCCCCAGTGCCCCCCCAGCGCCTCCCAGTCCCCCCAGTATCCCCAGTATCCCCTCTCTCCCCCGCAGGGCGCTGTCCCCAGTGCCCCCAATCCCCCCAGTATCCCCTCTCTCTCCCGCAGGGCGCTGTCCCCAGTGCCCCCCAGTGCCCCCCAGTCCCCCCAGTGCCCCCCCAGTGCCTCCCAGTCCTCCCAGTATCCCCAGTATCCCCTCTCTCCCCCGCAGGGCGCTGTCCCCAGTGCTCCCGTTCCCCCCAGTATCCCCTGTCTCTCCCGCAGGGCGCTGTCCCCAGTCCCCCCAGTGCCCCCCAGTCCCCCCAGTGCCCCCCCAGTGCCTCCCAGTCCCCCCAGTATCCCCTGTCTCTCCCGCAGGGCGCTGTCCCCAGTGCCCTCCAGTCCCCCCAGTGCCCCCCCCAGTGCCCCCCAGTCCCCCCAGTATCCCCAGTATCCCCTGTCTCTCCCGCAGGGCGCTGTCCCCAGTGCCCCCCAGTCCCCCCAGTGCCCCCCCAGTGCCTCCCAGTCCCCCCAGTATCCCCAGTATCCCCTCTCTCTCCCGCAGGGCGCTGTCCCCAGTCCCCCCAGTGCCCCCCAGTCCCCCCAGTGCCCCCCCAGTGCCTCCCAGTCCCCCCAGTATCCCCTGTCTCTCCCGCAGGGCGCTGTCCCCAGTGCCCTCCAGTCCCCCCAGTGCCCCCCCAGTGCCCCCCAGTGCCCCCCAGTCCCCCCAGTGCCCCCCCAGTGCCCCCCCAGTGCCTCCCAGTCCCCCCAGTATCCCCAGTATCCCCTCTCTCCCCCGCAGGGCGCTGTCCCCAGTTCCCCCAATCCCCCCAGTATCCCCTGTCTCTCCCGCAGGGCGCTGTCCCCAGTGCCCCCAGTGCCCCCAGTGCCCCCAGTCCCCCCAGTCCCCCCAGTATCCCCAGTACCCTCTCCCCACAGGCCGCTGTCGCTTCGCCCTGGGCCTTCAGGACGGTTCCATCCCCGACAGCCGCCTCTCGGCCTCCAGCGCTTGGTCCGACTCCACCGCCGCGCGCCACGGCCGGTGAGCCCAGTACGGCCCAGTACGGCCCAGTACGGCCCAGTACAGCCCAGTAGGGACCAGTACAGCCCAGTATGGCCCAGTAGGGACCAGTATGGCTTAGTACAGCCCAGTAGAACCTAGTATGGCCCAATATGGCCCAGAACGGCCCAGTGCGGCCTAGTACAGTGCAGTACAGACCAGTATGGCCCAGTACGGCCCAGTAGAGCCCAGTATGGCCCAATACAGCCTAGTGCAGCCTAGTACAGTGCAGTACAACCCAGTACAACCCAGTATGGCCCAGTACAGTCCAGTAGAGACCAGTATGGTCCAACATGGCCCAGTGCGGCCTAGTGCAGCCTAGTACAGTGCAGTACAGTGCAGTACAGACCAGTATGGCCCAGTATGGCCCAGTACGGCCCAGTAAGGACCAGTAGGGACCAGTATGTTCCAGTACAGCCCAGTACAGTCCAGTAGAGACCAGTATGGCCCAACATGGCCCAGTACGGCCCAGTGCGGCCTAGTACAGTGCAGTACAGCCCAGTATGGCGCAGTATGGAACTGTGCAGCCCAGTAGGGACCAGTACAGTCCAGTAGAGCCCAGTACAGGTGTCCCCAGGTGCCCCCACGATGTCCTGAGGTGCCCCCAGGTGCCCCCCCAACGTCCCCAGGTACACCCCAGTGCCCCCAAGATGCCCCCCTGTGCCCAGGATATCCTTAGATACCCCCCAGGTGCCCCCAGGATGCCCCCAGATACCCCCCAGGGGCCCCCAGGATGCCCCCAGGTGCCCCCAGGATGCCCCCAAGGATGCCCAGGATACCCCCAGATACCCCCCAGGGGCCCCCAGGATGCCCCCAGGTGCCCCCAGGATGCCCCCAAGGATGCCCAGGATATCCCTAGATGCCCCCCAGGTATCCCCCAGTGCCCCTAGGATGCCCCCCTCTGCCCCGGATATCCTTAGATGCCCCCCAGGATGCCCCCAGATGCCCCCCAGGTGCCCCCAGGATGCCCCCAGCTGCCTCCTCGACGTCCCGAGGTGCCCGCGGGTGCCCCCAGGATGCCCCCCTGTGCCCAGGATATCTTTAGATACCCCCCAGGTGCCCCCAGGATGTCCCCAAGGATGCCCAGGATATCCCTAGATGCCCCCCAGGTGCCCCCAGGATGCCCCCAGGTGTCCCCCCGACGCCCCCAGGTATCCCCCAGTGCCCCTAGGATGCCCCCCTGTGCCCCGGATACCCTCAGATGCCCCCCAGGATGCCCCCAGATGCCCCCCAGGATGCCCCCAGCTGCCTCCTCGACGTCCCGAGGTGCCCGCGGGTGCCCCCAAGATGCCCCCCTGTGCCCAGGATATCCTTAGATGCTCCCTAGGTGCCCCCAGGATGCCCCCAGATACCCCCCAGGGGCCCCCAGGATGCCCCCAAGGATGCCCAGGATATCCCTAGATGCCCCCCAGGTGCCCCCAGGATGCCCCCAAGTGCCCCCCGACGCCCCCAGGTATCCCCCAGTGCCCCTAGGATGCCCCCCTGTGCCCCGGATATCCTCAGATGCCCCCCAGGATGCCCCCAGATGCCCCCCAGGTGCCCCCAGGATGCCCCCAGCTGCCTCCTCGACGTCCCGAGGTGCCCGCGGGTGCCCCCAGGATGCCCCCCTGTGCCCAGGATATCTTTAGATGCCCCCCAGGTGCCCCCAGGATGCCCCCAAGGATGCCCAGGATATCCCTAGATGCCCCCCAGGTGCCCCCAGGATGCCCCCAGGTGTCCCCCCGACGCCCCCAGGTATCCCCCAGTGCCCCTAGGATGCCCCCCTGTGCCCCAGATATCCTCAGATGCCCCCCAGGATGCCCCCCAGATGCCCCCCAGGAGCCCCCAGGATGCCCCCAGCTGCCTCCTCGACGTCCCGAGGTGCCCCCCAGTGCCCCCAAGATGCCCCCCTGTGCCCAGGATATCCTTAGATGCTCCCTAGGTGCCCCCAGGATGCCCCCAGATACCCCCCAGGGGCCCCCAGGATGCCCCCAAGGATGCCCAGGATATCCCTAGATGCCCCCCATGTGCCCCCAGGATGCCCCCAGGTGCCCCCCGACGCCCCCAGGTATCCCCCAGTGCCCCTAGGATGCCCCCCTGTGCCCCGGATATCCTCAGATGCCCCCCAGGATGCCCCCAGGTGCACCCCTGACGCCCCCAGGTATCCCCCAGGTACCCCTAGGATGCCCCCCTCTGCCCCGGATATCCTTAGATGTCCCCCAGGATGCCCCCCAGATGCCCCCCAGGTGCCCCCAGGATGCCCCCAGCTGCCTCCTCGACGTCCCGAGGTGCCCGCGGGTGCCCCCAAGATGCCCCCCTGTGCCCAGGATATCCTTAGATGCTCCCTAGGTGCCCCCAGGATGCCCCCAGATACCCCCCAGGGGCCCCCAGGATGCCCCCAAGGATGCCCAGGATATCCCTAGATGCCCCCCAGGTGCCCCCAGGATGCCCCCAGCTGCCTCCTCGACATCTCGAGGTGCCCGCGGGTGCCCCCAAGATGCCCCCCTGTGCCCAGGATATCCTTAGATGCTCCCTAGGTGCCCCCAGGATGCCCCCAGATACCCCCCTGGTGCCCCTAGGATGCCCCCCTCTGCCCCGGATATCCTCAGATGCCCCCCAGGATGCCCCCAGATGCCCCCCAGGTGCCCCCAGGATGCCCCCAGCTGCCTCCTCGACGTCCCGAGGTGCCCGCGGGTGCCCCCAGGATGCCCCCCTGTGCCCAGGATATCTTTAGATACCCCCCAGGTGCCCCCAGGATGTCCCCAAGGATGCCCAGGATATCCCTAGATGCCCCCCAGGTGCCCCCAGGATGCCCCCAGGTGTCCCCCCGACGCCCCCAGGTATCCCCCAGTGCCCCTAGGATGCCCCCCTGTGCCCCGGATACCCTCAGATGCCCCCCAGGATGCCCCCAGATGCCCCCCAGGATGCCCCCAGCTGCCTCCTCGACGTCCCGAGGTGCCCGCGGGTGCCCCCAAGATGCCCCCCTGTGCCCAGGATATCCTTAGATGCTCCCTAGGTGCCCCCAGGATGCCCCCAGATACCCCCCAGGGGCCCCCAGGATGCCCCCAAGGATGCCCAGGATATCCCTAGATGCCCCCCAGGTGCCCCCAGGATGCCCCCAGGTGTCCCCCGACGCCCCCAGGTATCCCCCAGTGCCCCTAGGATGCCCCCCTCTGCCCCGGATATCCTTAGATGCCCCCCAGGATGCCCCCAGATGCCCCCCAGGTGCCCCCAGGATGCCCCCAGCTGCCTCCTCGACGTCCCGAGGTGCCTGCGGGTCCCCCCAGGATGCCCCCCTGTGCCCAGGATATCTTTAGATACCCCCCAGGTGCCCCCAGGATGTCCCCAAGGATGCCCAGGATATCCCTAGATGCCCCCCAGGTGCCCCCAGGATGCCCCCAGGTGCCCCCCGATGCCCCCAGGTATCCCCCAGTGCCCCTAGGATGCCCCCCTGTGCCCCGGATATCCTCAGATGCCCCCCAGGATGCCCCCAGGTGCACCCCCGACGCCCCCAGGTATCCCCCAGGTACCCCTAGGATGCCCCCCTCTGCCCCAGATATCCTCAGATGCCCCCCAGGATGCCCCCAGATGCCCCCCAGGTGCCCCCAGGATGCCCCCAGCTGCCTCCTCGACGTCCCGAGGTGCCTGCGGGTCCCCCCAGGATGCCCCCCTGTGCCCAGGATATCTTTAGATACCCCCCAGGTGCCCCCAGGATGTCCCCAAGGATGCCCAGGATATCCCTAGATGCCCCCCAGGTGCCCCCAGGATGCCCCCAGGTGCCCCCCGATGCCCCCAGGTATCCCCCAGTGCCCCTAGGATGCCCCCCTGTGCCCCGGATATCCTCAGATGCCCCCCAGGATGCCCCCAGGTGCACCCCTGACGCCCCCAGGTATCCCCCAGGTACCCCTAGGATGCCCCCCTCTGCCCCGGATATCCTCAGATGCCCCCCAGGATGCCCCCAGATGCCCCCCAGGTGCCTCCAGGATGCCCCCAGCTGCCTCCTCGACGTCCCGAGGTGCCCCCCAGTGCCCCCAAGATGCCCCCCTGTGCCCAGGATATCCTTAGATGCTCCCTAGGTGCCCCCAGGATGTCCCCAGGTATCCCCCAGTGCCCCTAGGATGCCCCCCCTGTGCCCAGGCTCGGCCGCAGCGATGGCGACGGCGCGTGGTGCCCAGCGGGTCCCGTCTTCCCGGCCGAGGAGGAGTTCCTGGAGGTGGACCTGGGCCACCTGCACCTGGTGACCTTGGTGGCCACCCAGGGGCGCCACGCGGGCGGGCACGGCCGCGAGTTCGCCCCCGGGTACCGGCTGCGCTACAGCCGCGACCGGCGCCGCTGGCTACGCTGGCACGACCGCTGGGGCCAGGAGGTGAGGGGGGCATTGGGGGAGGGCCTGGGGGGCATCAGGGGGGCATTGGGAAGGCCTTGGGGATAAGTTGGGGGCATCGGAGGGGCAGCAGGGGGGCATCGGGGGGGCATTGGGGGCATTGGGGGGGCATCTGAGGGGCTTTGGGGGCATCCTGGGGGCATCGTGGGGGTCCTGGGGGCATTCGGGGGGGCCTTGGGGGCGTCACGGGGGCATCGGGGGGGCCTTGGGGATACGTTGGGGGCATCAGAGGGGCAGCAGGGGGGCATCAGGGGGGCATTGTGGGCATTGTGAGGGCATCTGGGGGCATCCTGGGGGCATCGTGGGGGTTCTGGGGGCATTTGGGGGGGCCTTGGGGGCATCACAGGGGCATCGGGGGGGGGCCTTGGGGATACGTTGGGGGCATCGGAGGGGCAGCAGGGGGGCATCGGGGGGGCGTTGGGGGCATTGTGGGGGCATTGTGGGGGCCTTGGGGCATCATGGGGCATCGGGGGGGCATCGTGGGGGTCCTGGGGGCATTCGGGGGGGCCTTGGGGGCATCAGAGGGGCATCGGGGGGGGCCTTGGGGATATGTTGGGGGCACCGGAGGGTCAGCAGGGGGGCATCGGGGGGGCATTGGTGGCATTGTGGGGGCATCTGGGGGGCTTTGGGGGCATCCTAGGGGCATCGTGGGGGTCCTGGGGGCATTGGGGGGGGCCTTGGGGGCATCACAGGGGCATCGGGGGGGCCTTGGGGATACGTTGGGGGCATCAGAGGGGCATCAGGGGGGCATTGTGGGTGCATCTGGGGGGCTTTGGGGGCATCCTGGGGGCATCGTGGGGGTCCTGGGGGCATTCGGGGGGGCCTTGGGGGCATCAGAGGGGCATCGGGGGGGCCTTGGAGATACATGAGGGGCATCAGGGGGGCATTGGGGGCATTGTGGGGGCATCTGGGGGCATCCTGGGGGCATCGTGGGGGTCCTGGGGGCATTCGGGGGGGCCTTGGGGGCGTCACGGGGGCATCGGGGGGGCCTTGGGGATACGTTGGGGGCATCGGAGGGTCAGCAGGGGGGCATCAGGGGGGCATTGTGGGCATTGTGAGGGCATCTGGGGGCATCGTGGGGGTCCTGGGGGCATTCGGGGGGGCCTTGGGGGCATCACAGGGGCATCGGGGGGGCCTTGGGGATACGTTTGGGGCATCAGAGGGGCATCAGGAGGGCATCGGGGGGGCATTGGGGGCATTGTGGGGGCATCTGAGGGGCTTTGGGGGCATCCTGGGGGCATCGTGGGGGTCCTGGGGGCATTGAGGGGGGGGCCTTGGGGGCATCAGAAGGGCATCGGGGGGGCCTTGGAGATACATTGGGGGCATCAGAGGGGCATCGGGGGGGCATCAGGGGGGCATTGTGGGCATTGTGAGGGCATCTGGGGGCATCGTGGGGGTCCTGGGGGCATTCGGGGGGGCCTTGGGGGCATCACAGGGGCATCGGAGGGGCCTTGGGGATACGTTGGGGGCATCGGAGGGTCAGCAGGGGGGCATCATGGGGGCATTGGTGGCATTGTGGGGGCATCTGGGGGGCTTTGGGGTCATCGTGGGGGCATTGTGGGGGCCTTGGGGCATCATGGGGGCATCGGGGGGGCATCAAGGGGCCTTGAGGACATCGGGGAGGGGGGCAACGGGGTGTCCTGGGGGCATTGTAGGGGCCTTGGGGGCATCGTGGGGGCATCAGGGGGTCCAGGGGGCATCGGGGGGGGGGGGGAATTGGGGTGTCCTGGGGGCCTTGGGGGCATCAGGGGGGGCATTGGGGGGGCTTTGAGGGCATTGTGGGCATCGGGGGAGCCTTGGGGATAGGTTGGGGTCATCAGGGGGGCATTGGGGGCATCGTGGAGGCCTTGGGGGCATCAGGGGGGGCATCAGAGGGGCCTTGGGGGCATCGTGGGGGACCCAGGAGGTGTTGGGGTGCTCGAGGGCCCATGGGGTGCCCGCGGGGCCCTCAGGAGCCGTGGTGGCCGCAGGTGATCGGTGGCAACGAGGACCCGCAGGGGGTGGTGCTGAAGGACCTGGCGCCGCCCGTGGTGGCCCTGGCACTGCGGGTGCACCCGCGCGCCCCCCGCGCCCTCAGCGTCTGCCTCCGCCTCGAGCTCTACGGCTGCGCCTGGGACGGTCAGCGGCGCCCCGGGACCCCCCCCCTGGCACCCACCCCCCCCTGGCACCCACCCCCTTGGCACCCCTCCCTGTCACCCCCTCTTGGCACCCCCTCTTGGCACCCCCTCTTGGTACCCACACCCTTGGCACCCCTCCTTGGCAACCCCTTTGACACCCCTTCTTGGCACCCCCTTTGTCACCCCTCCCTGGCACCCCCCTTGGCACCCCTTCTTGGCACCCCTTCTTGGCACCCATTCTTAGCACCCCCCTTTGTCACCCCTCCCTGTCACCCCCTTTGGCACCCACCCCCCTTGGCACCCCTCCTTGGCACCCCTCCCTGGCACCCGCCTTGGCACCCCCTCTTGGCACTCACCCCCTTGGCACCCCTCCCTGTCACCCCCCTTGGCACCCCCTTTGTCACCCCTCCCTGGCATCCCCCTTGGCACCCCGTCCTTGGCACCCACCCCCTTGGCACCCCCTTTGTCACCCCTCCCTGGCACCCCCCTTGGCACCCCTTTCTCTTCCCTCCCTGGCACCCCCCTTGCCACCCCCCTTGCCACCTCTCCCTGGCGCCCTCTCTTGGCACCCCCTCCTTGGCACCCCCTTTGTCACCCCTCCCTGGCACCCCCCTTGGCACCCCTTTCTCTTCCCTCCCTGGCACCCCCCTTGCCACCCCCCTTGCCACCTCTCCCTGGCGCCCTCTCTTGGCACCCCCTCCTTGGCACCCCCTTTGTCACCCCTCCCTGGCACCCCCCTTGGCACCCCCTCCTTGGCACTCACCCCCTTGGCACCCTCTTTGTCACCCCTCCCTGGCACCCCCCTTGGCACCCACCCCCTTGGCACCCCCTTTTTCACCCCTCCCTGGCACCCCCCTTGGCACCCCTTTCTCTTCCCTCCCTGGCACCGCCCTTGCCACCCCCCTTGCCACCTCTCCCTGGCGCCCCCTCTTGGCACCCCCTCCTTGGCACCCCCTTTGTCACCCCTCCCTGGCACCCCCCTTGGCACCCCGTCCTTGGCACCCACCCCCTTGGCACCCCCTTTGTCACCCCTCCCTGGCACCCCCCTTGCCACCCCTTTCTCTTCCCTCCCTGGCACCCCCCTTGCCACCCCCCTTGCCACCTCTCCCTGGCGCCCCCTCTTGGCACCCCCTCCTTGGCACCCCCTTTGTCACCCCTCCCTGGCATCCCCCTTGGCACCCCCTCCTTGGCATCCACCCCCTTGGCACCCCCTTTTTCACCCCTCCCTGGCACCCCCCTTGGCACCCCTTTCTCTTCCCTCCCTGGCACCCCCCTTGCCACCCCCCTTGGCTCCTCTCCCTGGCGCCCCCTCTTGGCACCCCCTCCTTGGCACCCCCTTTGTCACCCCTCCCTGGCATCCCCCTTGGCACCTCGTCCTTGGCACCCCCTCCTTGGCACCCCCTTTGTCACCCCTCCCTGGCATCCCCCTTGGCACCTCGTCCTTGGCACCCACCCCCTTGGCACCCCCTTTTGCACCCCTCCCTGGCATCCCCCTTGGCACCCCCTCCTTGGCACTCACCCCCTTGGCACCCTCTTTGTCACCCCTCCCTGGCACCCCCCTTGGCACCCCTTTCTCTTCCCTCCCTGGCACCCCCCTTGCCACCCCCCTTGCCACCTCTCCCTGGCGCCCCCTCTTGGCACCCCCTCCTTGTCCCCCCCTTTGTCACCCCTCCCTGTCTACCCCTCTGTTGGCACCCCCCATTGTCACCCCCCATTGTCACCCCCCATTGTCACCCCCCATTGCCTCCCCTCTTGGCACCCCCTATTGGCACCCCTCCCTGTCACCTCCCTTGGCACCTCTCCCTGGCACCCCCTCTTGGCACCCCCTCTTGGCACCCCCTCTTGGCACCCCCCATTGTCACCCCCCCCCCTTTGCACCCCCCTTGGCACCTCTCCCTGACACCCTCCATTGTCACCCCTCCCTCTCACCCCCCCTTGGCACCCCCTCTTGGCACCCCCCATTGTCACCTCTCCCTGGCACCCCCCTTGGCACCCTTGGTGGTCTTGTGGTGGTCCTGTGGTGACCCCCCCCATGGTGGTGGCCTCATGGTGGCCCCGTGGTCACCTCCTTGTGGTGGTGGCCCCATGGTGGCCCCACGGTGACCCCCCCCATGGTGGTGGCCCCGTGATGGTCCCCTGGTGACCTCCCTGTTATGGTGGCCTCGTGGTGGCCTCGTGGTGGTCCTGTGGTGACCCCCCCCATGGTGGTGGCCCCATGGTGACCCCACGGTGACCTCCTTGTGATGGTGGCCCCGTGGTGGCCCTGTGGTGACCTCCTGCTGTCCCCAGCCGGGCTCGTGTCGTACTCGGCGCCGCGAGGACACGCGATGGCCCTGGGCCCGGCGCCCATCGTCCTCAACGACTCCACCTACGACGGCCACAGCCTCGGCCTGTGAGTCCCTGGGTGGCCCCAAGGGCCCCAAACTGTCCCCAGATGTCCCCAATGGTCCTCAAACTGTCCCAGATGGTCCCCAGGCTGCCCTTGACCACCTCCAAGTGTCCCCAGGCCACCTCCAAGTGTCCCCAGGCCACCTCCAAGAGTCCCCAGGCTGCCCTTGACCACCTCCAAGTGTCCCTTGGCCACCTCCAAGTGTCCCCAGGCTGCCCTTGACCACCTCCAAGTGTCCCTTGGCCACCTCCAAGAGTCCCCAGGCCACCTCCAAGAGTCCCCAGGCTGCCCTTGACCACCTCCAAGTGTCCCCAGGCCACCTCCAAGAGTCCCCAGGCTGCCCTTGACCACCTCCAAGTGTCCCTTGGCCACCTCCAAGTGTCCCTTGGCCACCTCCAAGAGTCCCCAGGCTGCCCTTGACCACCTCCAAGTGTCCCTTGGCCAACTCCAAGTGTCCCCAGGCCACCTCCAAGAGTCCCCAGGCTGCCCTTGACCACCTCCAAGTGTCCCTTGACCACCTCCAAGTGTCCCTTGGCCACCTCCAAGTATCCCCAGGCCACCTCCAAGAGTCCCCAGGCTGCCCTTGACCACCTCCAAGAGTCCCCAGGCTGCCCTTGGCCATCCTCAACTGCCCAAACATCTCCTGCCAGGCTCCAACTGTCCCCAGGTCACCCCAAAGTGTCCCCAGGTCACCCCAAAGTGTCCCCAGGTTGTCAACTCCAAGGATGCTCCATGGAGAGGGGGGTGGTGGTGGTTGGATGGAAGAACCCAGGTGTCCAGGAGTCCCTTGGACCCCCAAGTGGCCCCATGGAGGGTTCCTGGGTGGGTGGGATGGAGGAACCCAGGTGTCCGTGTGTCCCCTGTCCCCTCAAGTGGCCCCACGGGAGGGCTCCTGGGGTTGTGGGATGGAGGCACCAAGACATCTGGGAGCCCCTTGAACCCCCAGGTGGTCCCATGGGGGGGTTCTTGGGTGGGTGGGCTGGAGGCACCAAGACATCCAGGAGCCCCTTGAGTCCCCAGGTGGCCCCACGGGAGATGGGATGGAAGAACCCAGGTGTCCAGGAGTCCCTTGGGTCCCCAGGTGGCCCCACAAGGGGTTCTTGGGTGGGTGGGCTGGAGGCACCAAGACATCCAGGAGCCCCCAGATGGCCCCAGGTGGCCCCAAGAGAGGTTCTTGGGGTGGTGGGACGGAGGCACCAAGACATCCAGGAGCCCCTTGAGTCCCCAGGAGTCCCTTGGGTCCCCAGGTGGCCCCACAAGGGGTTCTTGGGTGGGTGGGATGGAGGCACCAAGACATCTGGGAGCCCCTTGAGCCCTGAGGTGGCCCCATGGGAGATGAGATGGAAGAACCCAGGTGTCCAGGAGTCCCTTGGGCCCTCAGGTGGCCCCACGAGGGGTTCCTAGGGTGGTGAGACAGAGGCACCAAGACATCCAGGAGCCCCTTGAGCCCCCAGATGGCCCCACAACGGGTTCTTGGGTGGGTGGGATGGAGGCACCAAGACATCCAGGAGCCCCTTGAGCCCCCAGGTGGCCCCATGGGGGGTTCTTGGGTGGGTGGGACGGAGGCACCAAGACATCCAGGAGCCCCTTGAGCCCCCAGGTGGCCCCATGGGGGGTTCTTGGGGTGGTGGGACGGAGGCACCAAGACATCCAGGAGCCCCTTGAGCCCCCAGGTGGCCCCATGGGGGGTTCTTGGGTGGGTGGGACGGAGGCACCCAGGTGTCTGTGTGTATCCCCCCCCCCACCCAGGTTGCAGGTCGGGGGGCTGGGCCAGCTGGTGGACGGGGTCCTGGGCCTCGATGACTTCACGAGGAGCCGCGAGCGGCACCTCTGGCCGGGCTACGACTACGTGGGGTGGAGTCGCCCCCCCGGACCCCACCCCCACCTCCAGATGGAGTTCGAGTTCGAGAGGCTCCGGGCCTTCCGCGCCCTCCAGGTGCCCCACGGCCCCCTCGGATTTGGGAGGGGGGGCGGCGGGTGGGTGCCCCGGGGGGCCCAGGCTGGGGTGGCGTTGGTCAGAGCCATGGATGGGGCCACCAGGTCAACCCCATCGTAGGGTCTGGAATGTTCCCCTTGTCCCTGTTAAGCCCCGCCCCGTTAACCCCCCGCATAATTAAGCCCCGCCCCTTTAAACCCCTCCCCATGGACCTCAGCCCCACCCCATCCCGTTAAGCCTCGCCCAATTAACCCCACATAATTAAGCCCCGCCCCTTTAAGGACCTCCCCATGGAACTCAGCCCCACCCCATCCTGTTAAGCCCCGCCCAATTAACCCCACATAATTAAGCCCCGCCCCTTTAAGGACCTCCCCATGGACCTCAGCCCCACCCCATCCCGTTAAGCCCCGCCCAATTAACCCCACATAATTAAGCCCCGCCCCTTTAAGGACCTCCCTGTGGAACTCAGCCCCACCCCATCCCGTTAAGCCCCGCCCAATTCACCCCACATAATTAAGCCCCGCCCCTTTAAGGACCTCCCCATGGAACTCAGCCCCACCCCATCCTGTTAAGCCCCGCCCAATTCACCACACATAATTAAGCCCCGCCCCTTTAAGCCCCACCCATGGACCTCAGTCCCACCCCATCACGTTAAGCCCCACCCAATTAAACCCACATAATTAAGCCCTGCCCCTTTAAACCCCTCCCCATGGACCTCAGCCCCACCCCATCCCATTAAGCCCCGCCCCATTAATTCCATCCCGTTAAGCCCCGCCCCTATAGGCCCTCCCCATGGACCTCAGCCCCACCCCATCCTATTAAGCCCCGCCCCATTTAGCCCACATAACTAAGCCCCGCCCATTTAAGCCCCTCCCCATGGACCTCACCCCCTCAGCCCCACCCCATCGCATTAAGCCCCGCCCCATTAACCCCCACAACACCCCTCCCGTCCAGGTTCACTGCAACAACCTCCGCGCGCGCGGCGTGAGCGCCTTCGGCGAGGTGGAATGTCGCTTCAAGAAGAGTTTGGCCACTTCCTGGGAGCCCATCCCGGCCACCCACAGCCTGGGCGTGGCCGACACCGCCCCTGGCGCCCACTGGGTGTCGGTGCCCCTCGGGGGGCGCCACGCCCGCTTCATCCAGTGCCGCTTCTTCTTCGCCGCAGAGTGGATGCTCTTCAGTGAGGTCACCTTCCTCTCAGGTGAGTTCTACCTGGTCAGGTGGACTCTGGAGTTGCCCAGACTTTGGTATCTTCCAGCTCATTGGCTCTTGGGTTGGGTGGTTGGGTGATGAGGTCATTGGTTGGGTGAAGAGGTGGTTGGTTGGGTGAAGGGGTGGTTGGTTTGATGATGGAGTCATTGGTTGCGTGATGAAGTCAATGGTTGGGTGAAGTGGTCATTGTTTGGGTGAAGGAGGGGGTTGGTTGGGTGATGGAGCCATTGGTTGGGTGAAGAGGTGGTTGATTGGGTGATGGAGTCATTGATTGGGTGAAGAGGTGGTTGGTTCGGTTATGGAGTCATTGGTTGGGTGAAGGGTTGGGTGGTTGGGTGATGGAGTCATTGGTTGGGTGATGAAGTCAATAGTTGGGTGAAGGGGTTTGGTTGGGTGAAGGGGAGGTTGGTTGGATGATGGAGTCATTGATTGGGTAAAGGGGAGGTTGGGTGATGGAGTCACTGGTTGGGTGAGGGGATGGGTGGTTGGGTGATGGAGTCATTGGTTGGGTGATGATATCAACGGTTGGGTGAAGGGGTGGTTGGTTGGATGATGGAGTCATTGGTTGGGTGAAGGGATGGGTGGTTGGGTGATGGAGTCATTGGTTGGGTGATGACGTCAATAGTTGGGTGAAGGGGTGGATGGTTGGGTGATGGAGTCATTGGTTGGGTGAAGAGGTGTTTGGTTGGGTGATGAAGTCAATGGTTGGGTGAAGGGATGGGTGGTTGGGTGATGGAGTCATTAGTTGGGTGAAGGGATGGGTGGTTGGGTGATGGAGTCATTAGTTGGGTGAAGGGATGGGTGGTTGGGTGATGGAGTCATTGGTTGGGTGAAGGGATGGGTGGTTGGGTGATAGAGTCATTGGTTGGGTGATGACGTCAATGGTTGGGTGAAGGGGTGGTTGGTTGGACAATGGGTTCCTTCCTGGTTGGATGCTGGTTGACCAGTCTAAGGGCTGAGTGTGAGACTGGTTGGTCACCTGGTTGGCCACCTGATTGGTCACCTGACCAGTTGGCTGGAGGAGGTCAAAGCTGGTTGACTGAGAGCGTGCCGGGGGGGTCCAACCACGCCATGGGTTGGGTGGTGGCCAACGGGAAGGCCATTGGGGGTCCCCGCCCTCGTTATTGCCCTCGTTAAAGCCCCGTGGGCCCCACCCCCCCACCCCCCCCGCAGATGTGGTGGGGGAGGAGCCGGGGGTGAGCGAGTGGCCCCCCCTGGCCACGCCCCCCAAACCCTTGCCGGGCGCCGCCGCCATCGCTGGGGACATCGGGGGCACCGCCACGGCCATGGCCGCCAATCTCAGTGTCCCAAGTAAGGCGGGGCCTAAAGGGGTGGGGCCTGATTGGGTGGAGCTTAATGGGGTGGGGTCGGGGGGGCGGGGCTTAACTGGGTGGGGTGAATGGGGAGGAGCTTAAGCAGGGTGGGATCTGAGGGGGCGGGGCCTAATGGGATGGGGCTTAATGGGTGGAGTTTAATGGGGTGGGGCTTAACAGGGGTGGGGTCTGAGGGGGTGGGGCTTAACGGGGTGGGGCTTAATGGGGTGTGGCTTAAAGGGGCAGGGCTTAATGGGGTGGGGCTTAATAGGGTGGGGTCTAATGGGGCGGGGCTTAATGGGGCGGAGCTTAACGGGGCAGGGCTTAACAGGGGTGGGGTCTGAGGGGGCGGGGCTTAACAGGCTGGGGTCTGGGTGCTGGGGTCTGGGTGCTGGGGTCATAATGGCACCCTGCCCACCCACACCCCCACCCCCTCTCCACCCATGGCAGCCCCTGGGGAGCCCCAGGCGGGGCAGCCAATCGCCGAGGCCGAGCACAGCCACGCGTCCATCCTGATTGGCTGCCTGGGGGCCATCATCCTGCTCCTCCTGGGCGTCATCGTCCTCATCCTGGGGCGGCAGCGCTGGAGGAAGGCGCTGGGGAAGGTGAGAGGGGTCCCGTGGGGTGGGGTGGGGGGGAAGCAGGCGCCGGACGCGAAGGACCCAGTTGAACTGGGAGGAACTGGGGCCCACCCGGGGGTGTCACCCACCCACAGGGCCACCGAAGGCCCTCGGAGGACGAGCTGCGGGTGCAGCTCTCGGTGCCAGGTGACACCGTCGTCATCAACAACGCGACGGGGGCGGCGTGGGGACCCCCCCGCTACGAGCGCATCCCCCCGGCGCACGGAGAGTACCAGGAGCCAAGGCGGCCATCGCTGCCCCCGGCGCCGCCCGGGCACGGTGAGGGGTGGGGAGGAGGAAGGGAGGGACACCATGGGGGGTGGTGGATGGGTGGGGGAAGAGATGATGGATGGAGGGATGGATGGATGGATGGATGGACACTACATGGGGCCAATGGATGGATGGGTCAAGAGATGATGGATGGAGGGACAGATGGATGGATGGATGGACACCACATGGGGCCAATGGATGGATGGGTCAAGAGATGATGGATGGAGGGACAGATGGATGGATGGATGGACACCACATGGGGCCAATGGATGGATGGATCAAGAGGTGGTGGATGGATGGAGGGATGGATGGACACCACATGGGCCAATGGATGGATGGGTCAAGAGATGATGGATGGATGTAGGGATGGATGGATGGATGGATGGATGGATGGATGGATGGATGGACACTACATGGGGCCAATGGATGTATGGGCCAAGAGATGATGGATGGAGGGACAGATGGATGGATGGATGGACACCACATGGGGCCAATGGATGGATGGATCAAGAGGTGGTGGATGGATGGAGGGATGGATGGACACCACATGGGCCAATGGATGGATGGGTCAAGAGATGATGGATGGATGTAGGGAGGGATGGATGGATGGATGGATGGATGGATGGATGGATGGATGGATGGACACTACATGGGGCCAATGGATGTATGGGTCAAGAGATGATGGATGGAGGGACAGATGGATGGATGGATGGACACCACATGGGCCAATGGATGGATGGGTCAAGAGATGATGGATGGAGGGACAGATGGATGGATGGATGGACACCACATGGGGCCAATGGATGGATGGATCAAGAGGTGGTGGATGGATGGAGGGATGGATGGACACCACATGGGCCAATGGATGGATGGGTCAAGAGATGATGGATGGATGTAGGGATGGATGGATGGATGGATGGATGGACACTACATGGGGCCAATGGATGGATGGGTCAAGAGATGATGGATGTAGGGATGGATGGATGGATGGACACCACATGGGCCAATGGATGTATGGGTCAAGAGATGATGGATGGATGTAGGGATGGATGGATGGATGGATGGATGGACACTACATGGGGCCAATGGATGGATGGGTCAAGAGATGATGGATGGAGAGACAGATGGATGGATGGATGGACACCACATGGGCCAATGGATGTATGGGTCAAGAGATGATGGATGGAGGGACAGATGGATGGATGGATGGACACCACATGGGCCAATGGATGGATGGGTCAAGAGATGATGGATGGAGGGACAGATGGATGGATGGATGGACACCACATGGGGCCAATGGATGGATGGATCAAGAGGTGGTGGATGGATGGAGGGATGGATGGACACCACATGGGCCAATGGATGGATGGGTCAAGAGATGATGGATGGATGTAGGGATGGATGGATGGATGGATGGATGGACACTACATGGGGCCAATGGATGGATGGGTCAAGAGGTGATGGATGGAGGGACAGATAGATGGATGGATGGACACCACATGGGGCCAATGGATGGATGGGTCAAGAGATGATGGATGTAGGGATGGATGGATGGATGGATGGACACTACATGGGGCCAATGGATGGATGGGTCAAGAGATGATGGATGGAGAGACAGATGGATGGATGGATGGACACCACATGGGCCAATGGATGGATGGGTCAAGAGATGATGGATGTAGGGATGGATGGATGGATGGATGGATGGATGGATGGACACTACATGGGCCAATGGATGGATGGGTCAAGAGATGATGGATGGAGGGACAGATGGATGGATGGATGGACACCACATGGGCCAATGGATGGATGGTTCAAGAGATGATGGATGTAGGGATGGATGGATGGATGGATGGATGGATGGATGGACACTACATGGGGCCAATGGATGGATGGGTCAAGAGATGATGGATGGAGGGACAGATGGATGATGGATGGACACCACATGGGGCCAATGGATGGATGGATCAAGAGGTGGTGGATGGATGGAGGGATGGATGGACACCACATGGGCCAATGATGGATGGGTCAAGAGATGATGGATGGATGTAGGGATGGATGGATGGATGTAGGGATGGATGGATGGATGGATGGATGGACACTACATGGGGCCAATGGATGGATGGGTCAAGAGGTGATGGATGGAGGGACAGATGGATGGATGGAAGGACATCATGTGGGGCCAATGGATGGATGGATGGATGGATGGACACCACATGGGGCCAATGGATGGATGGGTCAAGAGATGATGGACGGAGGGATGGATGGAGGAAGGGATGGAACGACACCACATGGGGCCAATGGATGATGGGTCAAGAGATGATGGATGGAGGGACGGATGGATAGATGGATGGATGGATGGATGGATGGATGGAAGGACATCAGGTGGGGCCAATGGATGGATGGATGGATGGTGGGTGGATGGAGACCATGCGGCCAACACGGACACCAGGGTCCACCCAACACCATTATTCTCCATTGGGACCCCACCCTGGGCTTGGAGGGAGAGGTGTGTGGAGCCTCTTGGCTCCGCCCTCTCATCTGATCCCACCCCCTACCCCCCAAGCTCCCCTGGCCAACCCGGCCTATCGGCTCCTCCTGGCGACCTACGCGCAGCCAATGGGGGGGCTCACTCGGGCCCCCCCCGACGGGGCGAAGCCAATCAACACAGACGGTAATGGGGGGGTGGGAGGGGGAGATGGGGAGCCCCGCCCCCAACCCCTTTAGTCCCGCCCTCACCCGTGTGGCCACGCCCCTTGGGATGGAGCCCCTCCCCTTTAGGAAAAGCCCCACCTCCTGCTGAGACCTCCCTTTTTCATGAAGCCACGCCCATTTTAAGCCCCTCCCATTTTCTAAAGCCCCACCCCTTCTCTTTGCCCTGTGTAGCCCCGCCCCCTGGGTTAACCCCTTCCCTTTCTTCTTTTGGCCCCTCCCCTTCATTGTAGCCCCACCCCCTCTTGCTGTAACCCCCTAGACCTGCCCTGCTGTAGCCCCTCCCCTCTGGGTGAAGCCCCGCCCCCTCATTGCCCTCCTGCCCCTCCCCTCTGCTTTAGCCCCTCCCCCCTGCTTTAGCCCCTCCCCCCTGCTTTAGCCCCTCCCCTATTGACACCACCTCCCCCTCCCCGCAGGAGCGGCCGAGCCTGAGGGGGGGGCGGGGGCCTACGCAGAGGCTGACGTCACCGGAGGCTCCGCCTACGCCCTGGCTGGCCCCGCCCCATGCCCCACCCCAAGCCCCACCCTCCCAGCCTTCCCCCGCGGGCGCCTGCGCTTCCGGGAGAAGCTGGGGGAGGGGCAGTTTGGAGAGGTAAGCCCCGCCCCCTCGGTGCAAGCCCCACCCCCTCAGTGCAAGCCACACCCCCAGAGTCTTCACCCCCCCACACACACAAGCCCCGCCCCCTCAGTGCAAACCACACCCCCGCAGTCTTCACCCCTCCCCCCCACAAGCCCCGCCCCCTCAGTGCAAACCACACCCCCGGAGTATTGACCCCTCCCCCTACACACAAGCCCCGCCCCCTCAGTGCAAACCACACCCCCGGAGTCTTGACCCCCCCCAAGCCCCGCCCCCTCAGTGCAAACCACACCCCCGCAGTCTTCACCCCTCCCCCCCACAAGCCCCGCCCCCTCAGTGCAAACCACACCCCCGGAGTCTTGACCCCTCCCCCTGCACACAAGCCCCGCCCCTCAGTGCAAACCACACCCCCAGAGTCTTTACCCCTCCCCCTACACACAAGCCCCGCCCCTCTTCACAAGCCCCGCCCCTTGACTCTTGGCCCTGCCTTTTTGCACTCAGCCCCTTCCCCCCTGCCCCGCCCCATGGATGGAAGCTCCACCCACTCCCCCTTCTGGCCCCGCCCCCTCACTCCCCCAGTCCCAACCTGCTGCTTTAATACTGGCCCCACCCCATTTAGAAGCCACGCCCCTTCCAGCCCTGCCCCATAAGCCCCGCCCCATTGCCCCCGCCCCCCCAAAGCGTGAAGCTCCCCCCCCCCTTTAGTGACTCCCCCCCCCGAATTTGGCCCCGCCCCCTCGAGTCCCCGCCCTCCTTGAAGTGTGACCCCGCCCCCTTGAGGTGTGACCCCGCCCCCTCGAGGTGTAGCCACGCCCCTTTGAGGTGTAGCCCCTCCCCCCCCCCCCAGGTGCTGTTGTGCGAGGTCGAGGACCCCCAGGTGCTGCCCCCCCTGTCCCGCCCCCCCGAGCTGCCCCGGGGGCGCCCCCTGCTCGTGGCCGTCAAGGTGCTGCGGCCGGATGCCACCAAGAATGCCAGGTGAGGGGGGGGCGAGGGTGGGGGGGGGGGGGCGAGGGTGGGAGGGGGGGTGCAATGGGGTGTCGGGGGGTGCAAAAGGGGGTGCAAGGGGTTGCAAGGGGGTGCAAAGGGGGTACAAGGGGGTGGGAGGGGGTTGCAATGGGGTGTCGGGGGGTGCAAAGGGGTGCAAGGGGGTGGGAAGGGCTGGGGTGCAATGAGGGTGCGAGTGGGTGCAAAGGGGGTACAAGGGGGTGGGAGGTGGTGCAAAAGGGGGTGCCAAGGGGGTGTAAAAGGGGTGCAAGGGGGTGCAAGGGGGTACAAGGGGGTACAAGGGGGTGGGAGGGGGTTGCAATGGGGTGTCGGGGGGTGCAAAAGGGGGTGCAAGGGGGTGCAAAGGGGTGCAAAGGGGTGGGAAGGGCTGGGGTGCAATGAGGGTGCGAGTGGGTGCAAAGGGGGTACAAGAGGGTGGGAGGTGGTGCAAAAGGGGGTGCCAGGGGGGTGGGAGGGAGGGGGTGTAAAAGGGGGTGTAAGAGGGTGAAAAGGGGGTACAAGGGGGTGGAAGGGGGTTGCAATGGGGTGTCAGGGGGGTGCAAAAGG
>JAUMJJ010000903.1:0-38036 GCA_033556795.1 Tapera naevia | reverse complement strand
GCACCCACCCGGGTGGGTCCTTCTGCTCTAACTCCACCCATCCCCTCCTCAGGCAACTACTTCTACGTCAGCATGCCCAGGGGACACCCCACAGCCCGGGACCCCCCTCCTGCCCCCAGCCCCCCCCCGGGGGTCCCCACAGGAGCCACCCCCTGGTCCCAGCCTTGTTGAGGGGTCCCCAGACCCCCTGGGTCCCAGCCTTGCTGAGGGATCCCTGACCCCCCCTGGTCCCCTCCGTGACGTGGACCTCATCTTCGCACCATCGAGCAGCTGACGCTGAAGCTCACCCGCCTGAAGGTGGGTGCTGTCCCCCCCACCCCAAACTTGGGGGACCCTTTGAGGGGGGGGTCCCGGGGACACTCGCAAGGGGCTGGTGGGACCCCTTCTGACCTGGCACCCCCTCGTTCCCTCCAGGCTGTGGAATTGGCTCACCGGGAGCTGCTGCGGTCGCTGGGGAGCAGCTCCTCGCCCGATGCCACCCCCGTGGGGGACCGCGGCCCCCCCGCCGTGGATGGGGTGGGCACAGGGACCCCCCAGCCCCGATGCCCACAGCCCCCTGACCCGTGCCCTCCGCAGCCTGCAGGGCCCCAACGCCCCGGGTAAGACCCCCCCCCACCCCCCAATTCCCTCCCCCCCATCCCTTCACTGTCCCTGTGCCCCCCTTTGTCTCCTTCACCCCCCCCAACCCCTCCCTGTCCCGTTGCCCCCCGTTGTCCCCCTCACCCCCCAACCCCCCATCCCGTTGCCCCCCCTTGTCCCCCCTCACCCCCCATCCTCACCCCCCTCTCTTGCCCCCCCTCACCCCCCTCCTTGCCCCCTTACCCCCCATCCCTCACCCCCCATCCCTCTTACCCCCCTCTCTTGCCCCCCTCACCCCCCCCTTTCCCCCCTCACCCCCTCTTTTTCCAGCTCCCGTGCCCCCCTCGCTGAGGACCCCCCCACCCGATGCCACCCTTTAGCCTCAGTGAGTCGGGGGGTGGAGGGGGGGGGGGGGTTCCACCCCCCAGGAACCTCTCAAAGCCGAGATGGGTGTGGGGGGGGTGTGGGGGGCACCCCAACAGCCCCAGCACCCCCTCCCCGTGCTGCCAGCTGCGACCCCCCCCCCCCCCAAACTTGGCAGGGGGGGTGGGGTTGTGTGTGGGGGGGGTAAAAATGGGGTGGGGGTTGGGGAGTGCTGATGGGGTTGGGTGGGGGGTGTCCAGCTGGAAGGGTGGGAGCACGATCCAGGTGGGCCCCCCCCCCCTCCAGCACCCCTCCCCCTCGCATGGCATCCCTGATTTGCCCCCCCCCCCCCACCCAGTGCCCCCCACCCAGTGCCCCCACCCCAATCTGTATAAATGCACTTTGTTCCCTCCCTCTCCACCTTCCGGCCCCCCCCTTGCTGCCCCCCCCCCAAAAAAACCTATAAATATGTACGTATGGGCACCCACCCCACCCCCCCTCTGTAAATACCCCCCACCCACCCACCCAGTGCCCCCCACCCTGGGACCCTCCCCTGGGCACCGGGATCTCCTCCCCACGTGACAATCGGGGAGCCGGGGCGATGGTCCCCACCTCTGCTTCCCTCCCCCTCTACACCCTTTGGGTGTCTCCCCTGACCCACCCAAACCCGTGGGTGCCCCCCCCCACCCCCACCTAAACCCGTGGGGGGGCAAAGGGGGGGGTTGGGGGGGTGATATATATATTATAAATACTGGAGCCGCGCTCGCCCGCGGCGTCGCCTTCTGCCAGAGGGCTCCGAGTCTGCTTTATTTGGGAAGAGAACGCGCTCTGCTGCACCCACGGCAGCACCCACGGCTCCTGGGAGCACCCAGAGGGCTTTGGGAGCCCCCTTGGATCCTTGGGAGTATCCTTGGATCTGTGGGGAGAGTCCTGGATCCTCAGGAGCACCCACAGAAGCGCCCGCAAGTCCTCGGGAGCATCCACGGCTCCCTGGGAGCATCCCCAGGAGCACCCACAGCTCCAGGGAAACACTCATGGGAGCACCCACGGGTACTTGGGAGCACCCACAGCTCAAGGGAACACTCATGGGAGCACCCACGGGTACCTGGGAGCACCCACAGCTCCAGGGGAACACTCATGGGAGCACCCACGGGTACCTGGGAGTACCCACAGCTCCAGGGGACACTCATGGGAGCACCCACGGGTACCTGGGAACACTCATGGGAGCACCCACGGGTACCTGGGAGTACCCACAGCTCCAGGGAACACTCATGGGAGCACCCACGGGTACCTGGGAGCACCCACAGCTCCAGGGGAACACTCATGGGAGCACCCACGGGTACTTGGGAGCACCCAACAGCTCCAGGGACACTCATGGGAGCACCCACGGGTACCTGAGAGCACCCACGGGTGGTACCTGGGAACACTCATGGGAGCACCCACGGGTACCTGGGAGCACCCACCAGCTCCAGGGGAACACTCATGGGAGCACCCACGGGTACCTGAGAGCACCCACGGGTACCTGGGAACACTCATGGGAGCACCCACGGGTACCTGGGAGCACCCACAGCTCCAGGGGACACTCATGGGAGCACCCACGGGTACCTGGGAACACTCATGGAGCACCCACGGGTACCTGGGAGCGCCCTTGGATCCTTGGGAGCATCTCTGGATACACAGGGAGCACCCATGGGAGCACCCGCGGGTCCCTGGGAACACCCATGGGAGCACTTACAGGGCCTTGGGAGCACCCTTGGATCCTTGGGAGCATCCTGCGTCCTCAGGAGCACCCGTGGGTCTCTGGGAGCACCAATGGAGCACCCACAGCTCCAGGGAACACACATGGGAGCACCTGTGGGTCCTTGGGAGCGCCCTTGGGTCCTTGGGAGCACCCCTGGATCCTCAGGAGCACCCCACGGAAGCACCCGCGGGTCCTCGGGAGCACCAATGGAGCTCCCACGGGTCCCTGGAGCACCCACAGGAGCACCCACAGCTCCAGGGAACACCCATGGGAGCACCTAGAGGGCCCTTGGAAGCACCCTTGGATCCTTGGGAGCACATCTGGATCTTCAGGAGCACCCACGGGAGCACCCGCAGGTCCTTGGGAGCACCCAGCGGTCCTCGGACCACCCAGAGGCCCTCGGGAGCACCCACGGGAGCACCCTGAGCCCCTCGGGGCCCAGCTAAGCCCCTGTGCCCGATCCTGACCCCGGTTCCTGCTGCTCCGGGTGGCGCTGGGTGCTGGGCACGGGCACCGACAGCGGCAGCAGCTCCCGGAGCCGCGCCAGCGCCGCGCTGGTGCCAGGGATGCGGTTCCGCTGCGGGGGAAGAGGGGTGTCAGGGTCTGCCCCATGGCAATGCCAGCCCCACGGTGATGCCAGGCCCTTGGGTGCCCCATGGCAATGCCAGCCCCGTGGTGATGCCAACCCCTGGGTGCCCCATGGCAATGCCAGCCCCACGGTGATGCCAGGCCCTTGGGTACCCCATGGCAATGCCAGCCCCCATGGCCACACCAGCCCCATGGTGATGCCAGGCCCTTGGGTGCCCCATGGCAATGCCAGCCCCGTGGTGATGCCAACCCCTGGGTGCCCCATGGCAATGCCAGCCTCACGGTGATGCCAGGCTCTTGGGTGCCCCATGGCAATGCCAGCCTCATGGCCACACCAGCCCCATGGTGATGCCAGGCCCTTGGGTGCCCCATGGCAATGCCAACCCCCCCAGGTGCCTGGTGGCAATGCCAGCCCCACAGCAATGCCAGCCCCACGGCAATGCCAGCCCCTGCTACGTGCCCAGGAACCCCACGGTGATGCCAGCCCCACGGTGGTCCCAACCCCAGGGCAATGCCAGCCCCCCCCCTTGCCCTCCCCACTCACCTCCAGCGAGAGGCACAGCAGCCCCTGCTGCCCGGGCACCCTTGGCAATCTCCTCCCTCTGCTGCTCTCCAACGCTGCCAGGAAGGCGCCGAGGCCCCGCTCGGTGATGTGGTTGTCTGAGGGGGCACAGGGGGGGTCCAGGATGGGCACCGGGCACCCCTTCCCCCCCCCCACCCCGTGCCAACCGTCGCTCACGGCTCAGGTTGAGGTTGCGGAGTGCCCGGTTTCCCAGCAGGATGACGTTGCCCTGGTGCTCCCTGGTCTCCTCCAGCAGTGGGTTGGGTGGCTTGGCTGGGTCTGGTGTCTGGGCACGGTCGTGGGCATCAAGAAGTGGGGACCCCCAAGTCAGGGCACCCTCAGCTCACCCTGTGTCACCTCCCCCCAGCATCCCCCACCTCCGGGCATCGCTTCTCCTGGCCACTGGCTTTCACCTCTCTGCTGCGGGTGGCTCTGGGCTTTGGCACTGCCAGGAAAGGAGAGAGCTGAGGTGGGCACAGTGCCCGGCCCCACCCCAAGACTGCCCCCCCCCCCCCTCAGGACCCTCACTCACACTTCTTGAGCTGTTTGATCTCCTCCTTCAACTGCACCTCCTGCAAGGGATGGGCAAAGCTGGAAGGATGGGGGGCACTGGGGATGCCCAGCAGCTCCTGGTGGGCTTCCCTATGGCACCCCCAGCCCCGAGGTGCCCCCCCAGCTCCCCCCCCCCCCCCCCCCCACCTTCTTCTTGGTGGGGGTTTTGCCCTGCTTGGCCGGTTGTGGCTTGTTGAGAAGGTGGAGCGATGCCCACCGTGACCCTTGGTCTCCTTTGGGAGCTGAGGAAGAAGGAGGGAGAGGGGGGGGGGGGTCAGGGTGCTGGAAGCCCCCCCAGGAGCCCCCAATTTATTTTTGGGGGGGGTCCTCACCGTGTGGGGCTGTTTCAGGGCCTCGGCAAAGAGCAGCCGCCTGCGCTGCGCCACCTCGGCCGGAGACAGTGCCAACGGGGCCAGGACCTGGCACGGCGGGGGGGGGGAGGGTGGGGTAGGACAGGGGCTGACAGAGCCCCGCCCCCGTTCCCAGGAATTTGGGGGGGGGGGCACCCACCTCAGCCAGTTTGGTGGCCCCAGTGTCACCGATGTCGTTGCTCGATAGGGACAAGGAGAGCAGGGAGCGGTTCAAGCGGAGACCTGGAGGGACAAGGGGTGGGGTGGATGGGTGGCAGGGTCCCAGCACCCCAAGAACCAAGGGTTGGGGTGGATGGTGGGGTCCCAGCACCTCAACAACCAAGGGATGGGATGGGTGGTGGGGTCCCAGCACCTGGAGGGACAAGGGATGGGATGGATGGGATGGGATGGGATGGATGGGATGGGATGGGATGGGATGGGATGGGATGGGATGGGATGGATGGGATGGGATGGGATGGGATGGTGGGATGGGATGGGATGGGATGGGGGGATGGGATGGGGTGGGTGGTGGGGTCCCAGCACCTGGAGGGACGTGGGGTGGGTGGGTGGAGGGGTCCCAGCACCTGGAGAGCCAAGGGATGGGATGGAATGGGATGGGAGTAGGGTCCAGGCACTTCGAGACCCAAGGGATGGGATGGGTGATGGGGACTCAGCACCCCAAAACCCAAGGGGTGGATGGGATGGGATGGGATGGGATGGGGTGATGGGGTCTGAGCACCCCGAGAGCCAAGAGATGGGATGGGTGGTGGGGTCCCAGCACCTGGAGTGACATGGGATGGGATGGATGGGATGGGATGGATGGGATGGGATGGGATGGGATGGGATGGGATGGGATGGGATGGGATGGGATGGGATGGGATGGGAAGGGAAGGGAAGGGAAGGGATGGGATGGGATGGGATGGGATGGATGGGATGGGATGGGATGGGATGGGAAGGGATGGGATGGGATGGGATGGGATGGGATGGGATGGGATGGGAAGGGAAGGGATGGGATGGGATGGGATGGGATGGGATGGGATGGGTGGAGGGGTCCCAGCACCTGGAGAGCCAAAGGATGGGATGGGATGGGATGGGATGGGATGGGATGGGATGGATGGGATGGGATGGGATGGGATGGGATGGGATGGGATGGGATGGGATGGGATGGGATGGGATGGGTGGAGGGGTCCCAGCACCTGGAGAGCCAAAGGATGGGATGGGATGGGATGGGATGGGATGGGATGGGATGGGATGGATGGATGGGATGGGATGGGATGGGATGGGAGGGATGGGATGGGATGGGGATGGATGGATGGGATGGGATGGGTGGCAGGGTTCCAGCACCCCCAAGAACCAAGGATTGGGATGGGTGGAGGGTCCCAGCACCTGGAGAGCCAAAGGATGGGATGGGATGGGATGGGATGGGATGGGATGGGATGGGATGGGATGGGATGGGATGGGATGGGATGGGTGGCAGGGTTCCAGCACCCCAAGAACCAAGGATTGGGATGGGTGGAGGGGTCCCAGCACCTGGAGAGCCAAGGCCCCCCCGCCCCCCCGTGCCCACCTCGGCGATGTAGGCGGCGCCTTGGTCCGAGATGCGGTTGAAGGCGAGGCCGAGCGAGACGAGGCTGTGGTTGGAGCTCAGGCTGTGCCCGATGAGCCGGGCGCCCGCGGCCCCGATGCCGTTGTGGCGCAGCGAGAGGTGGGCGAGCCTGAGGGACACGGGGCAGGTCGGGGGGGGGGTCAGAGTGGGGGTCCCGGGGGCGGGGGGTGCTCAGCCCAGGGCTCCCCAATCCGGGTCCAACTCACGTGCTGTCGCTCCCCATCAGCGTGTGGAAAGCGGCTTCCGATAAGGGGTTCCCCTCCAAGCTGAGCGTCCTACGGAGGAACCCCCCACCCCCGTTCGTTAATTAGGGGTAATGAGGGAGCACACACACCCCCACACCCCCCCCGAACCGGGCACCTACCGGAGGCGGGGCAGCGCGCGGGCAGCGCCGCCAGGGCCGGGAGCAGCCGCTCCGTCAACCCCACCTTCCAGAGGCTGTGGGGGACGGAGGGGCATCGGGGAGGGGGGGAAATTGGCATCAGGAGGGGAAGCAAAGGCATCTCGAGGGGCTGATTGCACCCCATCCCACCCCTGCACCCCATCCCACCCCTGCACCCATCCCATCCCTACACCCCCATCCCCACCCCTGCACCCCATCCCACCCCTGCACCCCATCCCATCCCTACACCCCCATCCCACCCCTGCACCCCATCCTGCATCCCATCCCTCCCTGCACCCCATCCTTGTTCTCAACCCATCCTTGCACCCCATCCTTGTCCTCATCCATCCCTGCATCCCATCCATCCCTGCATCCCAACCATCCCATCCCTCTCTGCACCTCATCCCTGCATCCTACCCCTCCCTGCACCCCATCCCTGCCCATTCCTGTCCCTCTCTGCACCCCATCCCATTCCTGCACCCAGCCTTGTCCTCATCCCTTCCTGCACTCCATCCCATCCCTGCATCCATCCCTCCCTGCACCCCATCCTTGTTCTCATCCCTTCCTGCACCCAATCCCATCCCTGCATCCCATCCCTCCCTGCACCCCATCCTTGTTCTCAAACCCATCCTGCACCCCATCCTTGTCCTCATCCCTTCCTGCATCCATCCATCCCTGTATCCATCCCTGCCTGCTCCTGTCCCTCCCTGCACCCAGTCCCTCCCTGTATCCCATCCCTGCACCCCATCCCATCCCTGCATCCCATCCTTGTCCTCATCCCATCCCATACTTTCACCCCATTCTTCTCCTCATGCCATCCTTGTGCCCCATCCTTTCCTGCACCCCATCCTTGTCCTCATCCCTTCCTGCACTCCATCCCACCCCTGCATCCCATCACTCTCTGCACCCCATCCCTGCCCGCTCCTGTCCCTCCCTGCAACCATTCCTCCCTGCATCCCATCCCTGCACCCCATCCTTGTCCTCATTCCTTCATGCACCCCATTCCATCCCTCTGTGCACCCCATCACTTTCTGCACCCCATCCCTGCATCCTATCTTTCACCCCATCCTTCCCCTCATCCCACCCTTGCGCCCCATCCCTTCCTGCACCCCATCCTTGTCCTCATCCATCCCTGTGCCCCACCCTTTCCTGCACCCATGCTTGTCGTTATCCCTCCTGTATCCCATCCCTGTATCCCATCCCTGCTCCCCATCCCTGCCCACACTCACTGCACCGCCTGCAGCCCGGCCAGGGCGGGCAGACACTGGCTCAGAACCCCCAGCATCTTCTCCTCCACCTTCCACCCTGCAGAAAGGGTGATCACAAACAGAGTGGAACCGTGGAATGCTTTGGGTTGGAAGGGACCCCAAAGCCCACCCAGTTCCACCCCCTGTATGGGCAGGGACACCTCCTACTGGATCAGGGGGCTCCAAGCCCCATCCAACCTGGCCTTGAACACCTCCAGGGATGGGGCAGCCACCACTGCTCTGGGCAACCTGGGCCAGGGCCTCCCCACCCTCATTGGGAAGAATTCCTTCCTGATGTCTCATCTAAATCATCCCTTTTCCAATTTAAAGCTGTTCCCCTCATCCCATCACTCCAGGCCCTTGGAAAACCCCTCCCCAGCTTTCCTGGAGCCCCTTCCAGTCCTGAGAGGCTGCTCTAAGGTCTCCCCAGAGCCTTCTCTCATCCAGGCTGAACAACCCCAACTCTCTCAGCCTCTCCTCAGAGGGGCTCCAGTCTTTGGATCATCTCCGTGGCCTCCTCTGGACCTGCTCCATCAGTTCCATCTCCTTATGTCGGGGACACGGTTTGATTTGGAAGGGACCCCAAAGCCCACCCAGTCCCAGCCCCTGCCACGGGCAGGGCCACCTCCCACTGGGTCAGGGGTCTCCAAGCCTCATCCAACCCGGCCTTCAACACCTCCAGATGTGGCCTCTCCCTCCCCAGACCATCCAGAAGGCACTTGGGGGGGGCGATCCCACAGGCTGATCCCCAGGGGATTCTCATCCCTGGGTGCCTGGGTGGGGGGGAGACCCTGGGGGTGCCCAGAACCCACCTCTCAGGAAGACAGCGCGGACGCTCCGAGGGTCCTCCTGCTCCCTCTCCACCTGGATGCGGGGTTGGAAGTAGCTGTACTTGCGCTCGATGCGTTCCAGGACCTCCCCCAGGGTGGGCTCGGTGGGTTCCTCCTCTGCAGGAGGGGCCGTGGGTGGCTTTGGGGGTGCTGCCCTACACGGGGACCCCACAGAACCACGTGTGTGTCCCCCCCCAACTCACCATCCGCAGGGAAGCTCGGGGGTGGCCGGAGGGTGACTTTGGGGACACCAGTGATGCCAGCCCGGGCACAGAGCTCGGGAAGTCCTGCTCCAGGAGCCCTGTGCACTGGTATTCTTCTGCAGGCAAAAGGGGGGGGAACATCAGGGGGGGACCCCCCCCCACAGCCCCCCAACCCTCACCGAGGCTGGGGTCTCACCTATGCCCTGCTCTGCCTTTGTCTGGGCATCCTTCGCCTCCTCCTCCTCCTCCCCCGTGGCCATCGATGACAACTTCTCCCGGGGTGTCCGGTTTCCCCGTCGCTTCATGGTCTGCAGATGGGGGGGGGGACAAACGGGGGGGGGGTTCAGCGCCCCCCAACACCCACCGGCATCAGGGCCCTATGGGGGTCCCTGTCTGGGTGCAGAGGGAGGTCCTGGGGCCTTATGGAGGGGGTTGTCCCGAGCTGGGGGCTCTATGGGTGTCCCTGTGGTGTTTGGGGGGGTGGTCCCAGGGATGGGGACCCTATGGGGAGCTCTAAATGGGTGAGAGGGGGTGTCTCAGGGACCTCTGGGGGTCTCTGTGGGGGTGCAGGGGAGAGTCATGGGGTTCTACGGGGGTCCCAGGGCTGGGGACCCTGTGGAGATCCCTATATGGGTGAAAGGGGGTCCCAAGGCCCTGTGGGGGGTGTCCCAGGGCTGGGGAGGGGTCTCTATATGGATGTATGGAGGGTCCCAGGAAGAAGGGTCCCTGTAGGGGTGTTTTCTGGGGGGGGGGGGTCCTAGGCCTGGGGTCCCTATGGGGCTGAGCAGGGGTCCAGGGCTGGGGGGAGACAATGAGGGTCCCTATGGGGCTGGATGGGGGAAAGGTCAGGCCTGAGGGGGGGTCTGTGGGGGTCACATGAGGGGGGGTTCCCTAGTGGGGAGGGGTTCCCAAGCCAGAAGCAGACTTATGGGGGTCCTTATGGGTCTCTTTGGATGGGGGTCCCAAGCCTCGGGGGTCCCTGTGGGGGCCGGGGGGGGCTCCCAGAGCCAGAGGCGAACCCCTGGGGGTCCCTTCGGGGTTGTCTCCTTGGGCGGTGCCTCCCGGGGGTCCCCAGGAGGATGGGGGGGAGAGGGGGGTCCCGGCTGTACCGGCGCCGTTCGGGGCCGTGCCCGTCCCCACGGCAACGCGGGGCCGCGAGGGGCGGGGCTTGCTGGGAGGGGCGGGGCTTGGGGCGGGGCAGGGTGTGCGAGGGGCGTGGCCATGAGGGAGGGGGGAGGGGCGGGGCCTGATGGGAGGGGCGGGGTCAGAGGAGTGGGCGGGGAAGATACAGAAGGGCGGGGCCACCATCAGTGCTGGGGGAAGCGGGCACTGGGCAGCGGTACTGGGAGAACTGGGAGCGGTACTGGGAGAACTGGGACCGGCAATGGGAGAACTGGGACTGGAACTGGGAGAACTGGGACGGCAATGGGAGAACTGGGACTGGGACTGGCACTGGGAGAACTGGGACCGGCACTGGGAGAAATGGGGCCAGCACTGGGCCTTACTGGGCCATCGTTGGACCTTTACTGGAGCTTTACTGGGCCGTTACGGGGCCCATCACTGGGCTGTAACCACGCCTGTTACTGGGCCTCTACTGGGACCATCATGGGGCCCTTACTGGAGCCATCACTGGACCTGTAATGGGCTGTAAATGGGACCATCACTGGGCCCTTACTGGGACCATCATTGGAACATATCAGCTGTTTACTGGGTCCTTACTGGGACCATCATTGGACCATTCCTGGGCTCGTACTGGAGCCACCTTTGGACTATTACTGGGGTCTTACTGGAACCACCACTGGGCCATTACCAGAGTCTTACTGGGACCATCATTGGAACCTTCTGGGTTTTTCCTGGGTCCATCACTGGGCTATAACCAAGCCCTTTACTGGGACCATCACGGGGCCCTTACTGGGACCATTGCTAGAACACACTGGGCCTTTACTGGTCCATCACTGGGGTCATCACTGGACCTTTACTGAGCCCTTACTGGGGCCACCACCAGAACACACTGGGAGTTTACTGGGGCCACCACTGGGCCATATCTTGTCCTTACTGGCTCTTACTGGCCTCCCCCCACCCCCTCCTCCCCACAGCCCCCCCATGGACACCACATCACCAAAGGCTCCCAGCCCTGACACGCCTTTATTGACCCCCAGTTCCCCCAATCCCCCCCCCCCCCCCCAGTTCCCCCAGTTCCTCCCCTCCAGCCCCCCCAGTTCCCCCCCCCGGTGTCTCAGCGGTCCTTGGGGGGCGGGGGGGGGGACGGGGGGCGGTGGCGGATGGGGGGGAGGTCGTAGTGGCTGGGGATGTGGCTGTTCTTGGGGGAGGCGTAGTGACCGGGGCTGGGGATGTGGCTGTTCTTGGGGGAGGCGTAGTGACCGGGGGGGGGCGGGGGGGGGGTCCGTGGGGGGGGCATCCTCGGGCCTCGACGAGAAACTCTCTGTGGGGACAGGAGGAGGATGAGAGGGACCCCCCCCCCCAGGTCCTTGCAGCCCCCACCCCGCAGGACCGTGTCCCCCCGCCTCGGTCCGCGTGTCCCCCCTCGGTCCTTGCAGCCCCCCACCTCACGGGACCGTGTGTGTCCCCCCCCCAGGTCCACGTGCGCCCCCCCCAGGTCCTTGCAGCTCCCCCCCTCAAGGGCCATATCTGTCCCCCCCAACCCCATGGCCATGACACCCCCCCCCCCCCCAAATGACCGTGTGTCCCCCCAGGATCGTGCAACCCCCACCCGAAGGTCTACATCCCCCACCCCAAGGGACTCTGACCCCCCCACAGGTCCATATACCCCCCCTCCCAAGGGACTGTGTGTCCCCCCAGCTCCTCTCAGCCCTACCCCCAATGTCTGTGTCACCCCAGGTCCATTTACCCCCCATCCAGGTCCATATTTACCTCCCCCAGGTCCTTACTGCCCCCATCCCCAAGGCCTGTGTCCCCCCCAGATCCATGTCGTCCCCCCCCAGGTCCATATTTGCCCCCCAGGTCCTCGTAACCCCCATCCCCAAGGTCAGTACCCCCCAAGGTCCATTCTCCCCCCCATCCACGTCCACATATGCCCCCCAGGTCCTCACAGCCCCCATCCTCAAGGCTTTTGTCCCTCCCAGATCCATGTCCCCCCCCAGGTCCATATTTGCCCCCCCAGGTCCTCGTAACCCCCACCCCCAAGGTCAGTACCCCCCCTGTCCCCCCCGTACCGTCCTGGGGGTTCTCCTCGATCTCGGCGTAGGACACCTCCCTGCGCACGGGGGATTTCATCTCCATGTAGCTGCCCTCGGGGGTCCTGGCGAGGCCCGGGGGCAGCTCCTTGATGGTGGCGTAGGGGTTCTCGCTGGCCAGGGAGGAGCCGCTGGCACTGAGCCCCTCCAGGGGGCACTCTGGGGGACACGGAGATGGTCGGGGGGGGGGGGGGGGGGGGTGCACAGGGAAGGCTGGAGTCCCAGTCACATCCCCATCCCCACCTCCATCCTCATCCCCATCCTCATCCCCATCTCCATCTCAATCCCATCCCCATCCCCATCCCCATCCCCATCTCCATCTCCATCTCCATCCCATCCCCATCCCCATCCTCATCCCCATCCCCATCCCCATCCCCATCTCCATCTCCATCCCATCCTCATCCTCATCCTCATCCCCATCCCCATCCCCATTCTCATCCTCATCCCCATCCCCATCCCATCCCATCCCATCCCATCCCATCCTCATCCCCATCCCATCCCCATCCTCATCCTCATCCTCATCCTCATCCTCATCCTCATCCTCATTCCCATCCTCATCCTCATCCTCATCCTCATCCTCATCCCCATCCCATCCCCATCCCCATCCCCATCCCCATCCCCATCCCCATCCCCATCCCCATCCCATCCCCATCCCCATCCCCATCCTCACCTCCATCCCCATCCCCATCCCCATCCTCATCCCCATCCCCATCCCCATCCCCATCCCCATCCCCATCCCCATCCTCATCCCCATCCCCATCCCCATCCCCATCCCCATCCCCATCCCCATCCCCATCCCCATCCCCATCCTCACCTCCATCCCCATCCTTTCCCCACCTCATCTCAATCCCATCCCCATCTTTTTCCCACCCCTTCCCCATTCCAGACCAGTCCCACCCCATCCCCATCCTGGTCCCTTCCCCATCCCAATCCCACTCCGTACCTTTCCCCTCGTACTTCCCCAGGCTGCAGGTGTAGCTGTAGCTCCGGTCCAGCTGCCCCCCTGGACAGGAGCAGATTTGGGGGGAAGGATCCCCCTCTCCATCCCAACCCCTTTACTTGAAGCTTCCTCACCCCACCCACCACCTTCCTGATGGATCCCAAGCAAGGAGGGGATCCAAGCACCCACCAGCACCCCGGGATGTGCCCCCCACCCTCACCCCTCCTTCCCTGTCCCCCCTTACCCCTGGGGCCCAGGTGCTTCCAGTCGGGGGGAAGCGTGGAGTTCCCTTCGGGACCGTAGGGTCTCTCTGCTCCAGGGAAGAGCTGGGAGCCTGGGACCTGGAGGCAGGGGACAAGGTGGTGGCACTGGTGGTGGCACTGGTGGTGGCACTGGTGGTGGCACAGTGCACCACGCACACCATGTAGGGGTCCAACACCCAATGCCACGGTGTGATGTGCAACGACAGCACTGCTGGAGCAACTCCAGAGGAAGCCACAGAGATGATCCAAGGGCTGGAGCTCCTCTGCCATGAGGAGAGGCTGAGAGAGTTGGGGTTGTTCAGCCTGGAGAGGAGAAGGCTCTGGGGAGACCTTAGAGCAGCCTCCCTGGACTGAAAGGGGCTCCAGGAAAGCTGGGAGGGGCTTTTCCAAGGACTTGGAGTGATGGGATGAGGGGGAACAGGATTTAAATTGGAAGGGGGAAGATTTAGATGAGGTTTCAGAAGAAACTCTTCACGATGAGGTTGAGGAGGCCCTGGCTCAGGTTGCCCAGAGCAGTGGTGGCTGCCCCATCCCTGGAGGTGTCCAAGGCCAGGTTGGATGGGGCTTGGAGCCCCCTGATCCAGTGGGAGGTGTCCCTGGGTTAGAACTGGATGGGCTTTGAGGTCCCTTCCAACCCAAACCATTCCATGGTTCCATGATTCTCATTTGCCATCAACCAGAACCTCCCCAGATCCCACCCCTGGGGGTGTCCAAGGCCAGGTTGGATGGGGCTTGGAGCCCCCTGATCCAATAGGAGGTGTCCCTGCCCATGGGATTGGAACTGGATGGGCTTTGACGCCCCTTCCAAGCCAACCCATCCCATGCTCCCATGGGCTCCCCACACCACTCCGGGTGCCCCACGAAGGTCTCCCCTCCCCGTGGTGCCCTACCTTGAGGGAGGTGGCTCTGTCGGCGGCGCCGGGGGGTGGCACGGAGCACTGGGACAGGGTGTGGTAGCTGGGGTTGGAGTAGTAGTGCGCCTGGTGGCCCGGTGGCACATCTGGGGGACAAGGCGTTAGCCCAAGGCCACCGGAACTCGGGTCGCCTCCCCGTGCCCGGTCTCACCTGGCACCACGTAGTCAGACGTGTCCGTCTGTCCCGCCGTGTAGGCTACAGCCAGGTGTCGGCCCTCCTTGCCCTTCTGCCGGTGACGGTAACACAGTGCCACGGCCACCACGGCCACCAGCAAGGCCACCAGGGCCACCAAGCTGAGCACCAAGCCCAGGGAGCTGTAGGTGGCCGGAGGGGCTGGCACGATGGTGTAGGGCTGCTCGGGGGGCACTGTGGGGTGGGGGGGACAGTGCTTAGGGGGGGACAGGGACCCCCGTGGGATCTCCCCCCCACCCTCTACCCCAGCTCTGGGGCCACTCACCCGCCTCACAGTGGGGTCCAATCCTGCCCGGGGCGCAGGGACAGGTCCCGGTGGCCGGGTGGCATGTGGCGTTGTGGGGGCAGTGGCAGAGCTGGGCACACTGGAGCCCGAAGGTGCCGGGGGGGCAGGCTGGGGGCACAGGGGTGGTACAGCTCCATACTGGGAGCATCCAGAGCCATACTGGGAACATCCAGCACCATGCTGGGAGCGTACAGCTCCGTACTGGGAGCGTACAGCCCCAGACTGGGAACTTACAGTCCCATACTGGGACCACAAAGCTCCATACTGGGAGCACGTAATTCTGCACTGGGATCATGCAGCTCCATACTGAGACCATATAGCTCCATACTGGGACCACATAGCCACATACTGGGACCACATAGCTCCATACTGGGACCATGTAGCCCCCATACTGGGACCACATAGATCCATACTGGGACCATGTAGCTCCATACTGGGACCATATAGCCCCATACTGGGACTGCATAGCTCCATACTGGGAACACAGAACTCCATACTGGGATCACATAATTCTTATACTGGGACCACATAGTTCCATACTGGGACCATATATCTCCATACTAGGACCATATATCTCCATACTGGGACCACACAATTCCATACTGGGATCACGTAATTCCATACTGGGACCACAAAGCCCCATACTGGGACCACATAGCTCCATACTGGGACCACAAAGCCCCATAACGGGACCACATAGCTCCATACTGGGACCATATATCTCCATACTGGGACCACACAATTCCATACCGGGATGACATAATTCCATACTGGGACCACAAAGCCCCATACTGGGATGATACAGCTCCATACTGGGATGATACATCTCCATACTGGGACCGCACAGCTCCAGACTGCCTCTGGGGGTGCAGCCCCTTTCGGGGTGGGGTGCCTATGGTGGGTGGTCCTGGGTGGGGTGGCACAAGCAGGGTTGGGCACAACCAACCCCCCTCCCCCCCCCCCAGAATCCAGGGGGACCCTGGCTGGAGCGAGAGGGTTGGGATGAAATTCCAGGGGGGCGGGGTGGTCCCACCAGCTCCTCCCACCCCCCCCACCCCCCCCAAATGCCACCCCCCGACTCACGGTGGGCGCAGCGGGGGCCGTGCCAGCCCGGGGCGCAGGAGCAGGAGCCGTTGGTGGGGTGGCAGGAGGAGCCGTTGGCGCAGGAGCAGCTCAAGGAGCACCTTTTGCCGTAGCGGCCGGGTGGGCAAGCTTAGGGTGGGTGACACGAGGGTGTCAGGTCCCAGCGTTGGCAGAAAGAAAAAGGGGGGTGGGGTACCCTGAAAATTTGGGGGGGGGGGGGGGCACTCACGGCGCTGGCAAGTGGGACCCCGAAAGCCTGGGGCACAGGAGCAGGAGCCGTCTTGGGGTGAGCAGGAGGCTCCGTTGCGGCAAGCGCAGGGCAGGAGGCAACCCCGGCCCCAGGAGCCCTGGGGGCAGCTCTGCTTGCACTGAGGGCCTGCGAGGAGGAGGAGGAGGAGGAGGAGGAAGGCTGAGGGCACAGCAAGGTCAACCACACCCCTGGTTCCCAACGCCTCCCTGGTCCCTGCTGTGAGGAGGATGAGGAGGGTGAAGGTTGAGGACAGAGAGGGAACCCCATCTCCCTGGTCCCCCATCTCCCTGGTCCCTGCTGTGAGGAGGATGAGGAGGATGAAGGCTGAGGACAGAGAGGGAACCCCACCCATCTCCCTGGTCCCCCATCTCCCTGGTCCCTCCCTTGAGAAGGATGAGGAGGATGAAGGCTGAGGGCACAGAGGGATCCCCATCTCCCCGGTTCCACCATCTCCCTGGTCCCCCACCTCCCTGGTCCCTTCCTTGAGGAGGATGAGGAGGATGAAGGCTGAGGACAGAGAGGGAACCCCATCTCCCCGGTTCCACCATCTCCCTGGTCCCTCCCTTGAGGAAGATGAAGAGGATGAAGGCTCAGAGCACGGAGGGATCTCCATCTCCCTGGTTGTCCCATCTCCCTGATCCCCCATCTCCCTGGTCCCTCCCTTGAGGAGGATGAGGAGGATGAAGGCTGAGGGCACAGCAAGGTCAACCACACCCCTGGTTCCCAACGCCTCCCTGGTCCCTGCTGTGAGGAGGATGAGGAGGATGAAGGCTGAGGGCACAGAGGGATCCCCATCTCCCCGGTTCCACCATCTCCCTGGTCCCCCATCTCCCTGGTCCCTTCCTTGAGGAGGATGAGGAGGATGAAGGCTGAGGGCACAGAGGGATCCCCATCTCCCCGGTTCCACCATCTCCCTGGTCCCCCATCTCCCTGGTCCCTTCCTTGAGGAGGATGAGGAGGATGAAGGCTGAGGGCACAGAGGGATCCCCATCTCCCCAGTTCCCCCATCTTCCTGGTCCCTTCCTTGAGGAGGATGAGGAGGATGAAGGCTGAGAGCGCAGAAGAATCCCCATCTCCCTGGTCCCCCATATCCTTGGTCCCTCCCTCCAGGAGGATGAGGATGATGAAGGTTGGGGGTCACAAGGGGGGGGGTCCCCCCGTACCTGTCCAGCCGGGCAGGCAGTGACACTCTCCTGTCACCGCGTCACAGCCGTCAGCGCGGGCGCAGTCGCAGCGGCGCTCACAGCTCACCCCGAAAGTGCCGTTCTGGGGGGCACGGGGGGGGGGGGGGGGAACACAGATTGAGGGGGCTGGTTTGAGGGGTACGGGGGGGGCAGGTTGGGGGAGACAATTTGAGGGAGATGAGGGGCAGGGTGGGGGGGAAGATTGAGGGGTACAGAGGGGCACGTTGGGGGGGCAGAGAGGGACAGGCTGGGGAGGACAGGTTTGGGGGCATATGGGGAGGAAGATTGGGGGGGACAGGTTTGGGGGGACAGGTTTGGGGGTTGGGGGGACAGGTTGGGGGGAGAGATTGGGGGGACAGGTTTGGGGGGACAGGTTTGGGGGGGGACAGGTTGGGGGGACAGTTAGGGGGGATATATTGGGAGGGATAGGTTTGGAGGGGTATGGGGGGGCAGATTGGGGGGAGCAGGTTGAGGGGACAGGTTAAGGGGGACAGATTGGGGGCAGATTTGGGGGGATGGGGGGACAGGTTGGGGGGGGACAGGTTGGGGGGACAGGTTGGGGGGGGCAGGTTTGGAGGGGTATGGGGGTACAGATTGGGGGGACAGGTTTGGGGGGGCAGGTTTGGAGGGGTATGGGGTACAGATTGGGGGGACAGGTTTGGGGGGGCAGGTTTGGGGACGTGTGGGGGAAATATTGGGGGGACAGATTTGGAGGGGTAGGGGGGGGACAGGTTGGGGGGACAAGTTTGGGGGGGACTGGGGGTCAGATTGAGGCAGTACAGGGGGACAAGTTGGGGTGCACATGTTGGAGGGTCAGGGGACATTTTTGGGGGTGCGAGGGGACAGGTTGGGGTGGCAGATTGAGGGGTACGGGGGACAGGTTTAAGGGGTACAGGGACACACGTTGGGGGGACAGGTTTGGGGGGGCAGATTGTGAGTATGGAGGGGACAGATTGGGGGGGGACAGGTTGGGGGGTCAGGTTGGGGGTGCTGGGGGGGGGGATGGGGGCACATGTTGGGGAGACAGTTTGGGGGAGAATGGGGGGGACAGATTGGGGGACTGGGGGGGGGGAGGGGGGGGGTATTTTTGGGGGGGCTGGGATGGGGACAGATTGAGGGGTCCAAGGGAACATTTTGGGGGGACGGGGGAAACAAGTTGGGGGGGACAGAGGGACAGATTGGGGGGGCAGATTGGGGGGTACAGGGGACAGGTTTGGGGTAGGGGGGACATTGGGGGGGACACACACAGATTGAGGGGTAGAGGGGGGGACAATTTTGGGGGTGCAGGCATCACTCACCGGGCAGGGCTGGTGGCAGCGGGGACCCCTCCAGCCGGGGGGGCACCTACAGGTCCCACTTTGGGGGTCACAGGGTGCCCCGCGGGCGCAGTCGCAGCTGCGGTTGCAACCGGCGCCCCAAGATCCCGTGGGGCACGGCAGGGAACAGCGGGGGCCGTGCCAGCCTTTTTTGGGGGAGGGGGGGGGCAGGAGGAGAGGGGGACAGCGTGGGGAACACCGTGGGGGGTGAGGGCACCCCAAAAAAATGCGCCCCCCACCCCTAGGACGAGGGGGGTCACCCACCTTCTTTGCAGAAGCAGGAGCCGTCGAGGGGGGAGCAGGCGAGGGCGTGTTGGCACGAGCAGCGCCCCGAGCAGTTCACCCCGAAATTTTCGGGGGGACACAGGGACGAGCAGTGCTCATCCTGGGGTGGGGGGGGACAATTTCAGGACAGCCAGGACCCCCCCCAAATAGTTGGAGACCCCCCTTTGGCTTCTGGTGGTGGTGGGAGGGTGGGTGACCCCAAAACTCCGTCCTCCCTCCCATGGGATCCCCAACTGGGACCCCCCCCCCCCCCCGCCAAGGTGTCCCCCTAGGGGTTTACCCTCCCCCCCAAAATAAAATTGGGGACCCCCTTCCCAACCATCCTCTTGGCATCTGGTGGTGGCGAGAGGGTGGGTGACCCCAAAACTCCGTCCTCCCATGGGGATCCCCACTCTTACCCCAAAGCCCCCCCCCCCCCCAGACCTCCCTCTCCCTCTGGGATACCCAGACTCCCCCAGACCCCACCCCCCAGACCCCCCAAACTGCCCTTCCAGGTCCCCCCTCTCCCCTCAAGCCCTCCCAGGCCCCCCACTCTCCCCTTGGGCTGCCCAGACCCCCCCGGACCCCCAAACTGCTCCCCACAAGCCCCCCACTCCCCTCGTGATGCCCTGACCCCCAAACTGCCCCCCCTCCGACCTCCCTAACCCCCCCCCCTCTGGATGCATCCCCCCCTCGCCCTCAGACACAGTTGTTCCCCCCCCCAGACTCCCCCCTACTGCCCCCTCCGGCCCCCACTCAACCCCAGTCCCCCCAAACAGCCCCCCCAGCCCCCTCACCTCCCCCAGTCACCCCCCTCTCCTCAGGATGGCCAGACTCCTCCCTCCAAGCCCCCCCCTCACCCTAAGACTACCCCCAGGCACCCCCACTGCCCCCTCAGGCCCCCGCTCAACCCCAGACCCCCAAACTGCCCCCCCCCGAGCCCCCCCTCCTCACCCTCAAACACTCCCAGCCCCCTCCTGCCCCCCCCCCGCCCTCACCGTGTAGCCGGGGGGGCAGCGGCAGCGCCCGGTGGTCCCATCGCAGCCCCCCCCATGCAGGCAGAGGCAGGGCTGCAGGCAGCCCCCCCCAAACCAACCGGGGGGGCAACTCTCGTTGCAGAAGAGCCCGGCCCAACCGGGGCGACAGACACACTCCCCAAGCAATGGGTGACAGCTGGGGAAGGGGGGGGGCACCCCCTTAGCACCCCAGTTCTCCCAGTAAGGGGCACTGCATGTACTGGGAAGACACTTCACAAATGGGGAGGGATAAAGCAGTTACCCCAAGGATGGGGGGGGTAAAACCTTCCCTGGGCACCCAGACAGCACCCAGGCTTGCTGGGGGGGCAAGGATGCCAGGGGGAGCAAGGAAGTTGGGGGTGGAAAGGGTGCTGGGGGGGACAAGGGTGCAGGGGGGTGCTGGAGAATGGGTGAGGGTGTTGGGGGGATGCTTTTGGGGAGAGGGGAGGGTGTTGGGGGGAGAGGAGGGTGTTGGAGGACGTTGAGATGAGTTGGGTTGAGATGGGTTGGGTTGGTCTGAAATGGGTTGGGGAGTTGGGTTGGATTGGGTTGAGTTGGGTGGGGTTGAGTTGGATTGGGTTGGGTTGAGTTAGCGCAGGTTGAGTTGGATTGGTTTGGGTTGAGTTGAGTTGGGTTCAGTTGGGTTGGGTTAATTGGATTGAGTTGGTTTGAGTTGGATTGAGTTTTGTTGAGTTGAGTTGAGTTAGGTTCAGTTGGGTTGGGTTTAGTTGTGTTGATTGGATTGAGTTGGATTGAGTAGGGTTGAGTTGGGTTGAGTTTTGTTCAGTTGGGTTCAGTTGGGTTGGGTTAGGTTGAGTTGGGCTGATTTGGGTTGGATTGGATTGAGTAAGGTTGAGTTGGGTTGGGTCGAGTTGGGCTGGGCTGGGTTGAGTTGGTTGATGTGGGTTGGGTTGGGTTGGGTAGGTATGAGTTGATTTGTGTTGGATTGCGTTGGGCTGGGTTGGGTTGGGTTGAGGTGGGTTGGTTCAGGTTGGGTTGGATTGAGTTGAGTTGGGTTGGTTTGGGCTGGGTTGGTTTGAGTTGGGTTGTGTTGGGTTGTGTTGAGTTGAGGTGGATTGGGTCGGGTTGGGTTGGTATGAGTTGGGTTGGGTTGGGCTGGGTTAGGCTGGGTTGTGTTGAGTTGGGTTGGGTTGAGGTGGGTTGGGTCGAGGTGGGTTGGGTCGGATTGGGTTGGTATGAGTTGAGTTGGGTTGGGTTGGGTTGGATTGGGTTGGATTGAGGTGGGTTGGGTTGGTATGAGTTGAGTTGGGTTGGATTGCGTTGGGCTGGGTTGAGGTGGATTGGGTCGGGTTGGGTTGGTATGAGTTGAGTTGGGTTGGGTTGGATTGGGTTGGATTGAGGTGGGTTGGGTTGGTATGAGTTGAGTTGGGTTGGATTGCGTTGGGCTGGGTTGAGGTGGATTGGGTCGGGTTGGGTTGGTATGAGTTGGGTTGGGTTGGGCTGGGTTAGGCTGGGTTGTGTTGAGTTGGGTTGAGTTGGGTTGGGTTGAGGTGGGTTGGGTCGGATTGGGTTGGTATGAGTTGAGTTGAGATGGGTTGGGTTGGGTTGGATTGAGTTGGATTGAGGTGGGTTGGGTTGGGTTGGTATGAGTTGAGTTGGGTTGCGTTGAGTTGTGTTGGGTTGGGTTGAGGTGGGCTGGGTTGGGTTGGGTTGGTATGAGTTTAGTTGGGTTGGGTTGGGTTCAGGTGGGGTGGGTTGGGTTGGGTTGAGTTGGGCTGGGTTGGGTTGAGTTGGGTTGATATGAGTTGAGTTGAGTTGGGTTGGGTTGGGTTGAGGTGGGTTGGGTTGGTTTGGGTTGGGTTGGGTCAGGTTGGGTTGGGTCAGGTTGGGTTGGTCCCACCTCTGGCTGTGCTGGGGGTGGCAGAGGCAGCGGCTCTCGCAGTGGAGGCCGTAGAGGCCGGGCAGGCACCTCCTCTCCTCGCAGCGGCTGCCCTGGAAGCCGGCCTCGCACAGGCAGCCCCCGTCCACGTGGAAGCACTGCCCGCCGTTGGCACAGTCGCAGCTCTCCTGGCAGTCCTGCCCGTAGCGCCCCACCGGGCACCTCTCCCGGCACCTGCACGGGGGCACAGGGAGGGGGGACAAGGTCCCACCAGGAGCTGGGGTGGCATCAGCCCCCCACCCCCTCCCCCGGGCCCCAAGCTGAGGCCGTCCAGCTCAGGGAGTGCCAGGCTGGGGGCGCTGGGAGGAGGGGGGGGGGGGCCTCTGCCCAGACACTGGGCACCGGCAGCGTCTCGGTGGCACTGCCCCAACCCCCTGTACCCCCTCCCCTGTGCCCCCATCTTCCTGTGCCCCCCAACCACCTCTGCCCCCATCCCTTTGTGCCCCCATCCCTTTGTGCCCCCATCCCTTTGTGCCCCCTCCCCTGCGCCCCTCAACCCCTTGTGTCTACCCACTCCCCATCCCCCTGTGCCCCCCATCCCCCTGTGCTCCCCCATCCCCTTGTACCCCACATTCCCTTGTGCCCCCCATTCCCCTGTGCCCCCATCCCCCTGTTCCCTATCCCCCTTGTGCCCCCCCATTCCCTTATGCCCCCCCATCCCCCTGCTCTCCATCCCTTTTTCCCCCTTTGCCCCCCAACCCCCAATTCCCCTGTCCCCCACCCCCTTTTGCCCCCCACCCCTTTTTCACCCATCCCCCTGTACCCCCCCAACCCCACCCCCCCGGTGCCCCCCTCACTGCTCTCCGGTGAAGCCGGGGGCACACTGGCAGTGCCCCCCCCGGGGGTCGCAGTGCCCCCCGTTGTGACAGTGACACTCGCCCTGGCAGCCGGAGCCGAAGCGCCCGGGGGGGCACGGGATGGAGCAGATGTCCCCCTGCGGAGGTGCCAAGGGGTTGGCACGGGAAACTGAGGCACAGCCACCCTTGGGGTGTTTTGAGGGGGGGGACAGGGTGTGCAGAGCCCACCTACCATCCATCCGGGGGGGCACACACAGGTGTCGGAGCCTGGGGGGTGGCAGATGCCCCCGTTCTGGCAGGGACAGGGGGTGTCACAGGGGGTCCCCTCGGGGCAGGGCACCTCGCAGCTGTGTTGGGGTGCAAGGGGGTGAGTGGGACCCCCCAGCTTGGGGAGGGGGTGATGAGGGGGGAGGGGGAAGAGTAAGGACCCCCCCACACACACTCACAGGGGTCCAGCCAGGCCTGGGGGGCAGAGGCAGGCACCGGTGGTGGCGTTGCAGGGTGCCCGGTGGTGGCAGGGGCAGGGCAGGTGACAGCCCTGGCCATAGGTGCCTGGTGGGCACGGTTGGTGGCACCGAGGGTCGGCGAAGCCGGGGGGGCACGAGCAGGCCCCGCTCAGGGGGTCACAGCTCGCCCCGTGGTGGCACTCACAGCGGTGCTGGCAGCTCGGGCCCCACGACCGCTCGTCACACTCTGCAGGGGGCAGACCACTGGTACCTCCCCATCCCATGCCAACTCCTCCCATTCCATCCCATCCCATGCCATGCCACTCCATCCCATGCCATCCTATCCCATCCCATGCAATATCATCCCATCCCACGCCATCCCATCCCATCCCATCCCATCCCATCCCATCCCATCCCATCCCATCCCATCCCATCCCATCCCATCCCATCCCATCCCATCCCATCCCCACACACATCTATCCCTGCCCCATCACCTTCTTGTCTCCATCCCAGTCTCTCCCCACCCCAATCTCATTCTCCAACCCCATGTCCATCCCTCTCCCCATCCCATTCTCTGTCTCTGCTCTATCTTTCATCCTTATTCCAGTCTCCATCGTCATGCCAACCTCACCCATATCTCATCCCAATCCTGTCCCCATCCCATACCCATTTCAATCCCATCCATCTCCATTTCCACCCCATCCCCATTCCCACCTCCATCTCCACCCCCATCTCCATCTCCAACCCTACCTCCAACCCCACGTCCCTTGCCACTTCCATCCCCATCCCCATCTCCATCCATCTCCATCCCTTTCTCCACCTCCAGCCCCATTTCCCCCTCCATTCCCATCTCCACCTCCACCTCCATCCCCATCCCATCTCCACCTCCATCCCCACCTCCATCTCCAACCCCATCCCTATCCCCATCCCCACCTCCATCTCCATCCCCACCTCCATCTCCATCCCCATCTCCATCTCCATCTCCATCTCCATCTCCATCTCCATCCCCATCCCTATCCCCATCCCCACCTCCATCTCCATCTCCATCTCCATCTCCATTTCCATTTCCATTTCCATTTCCATTTCCATTTCCATTTCCATTTCCATTTCCATTTCCATTTCCATCTCCATCTCCATCCATCTCCATCCCTTTCTCCATCTCCATCCCCATCTCCCCCTCCATCCCCATCTCCCCCTCCATCCCCACCTCCATCTCCACCTCCATCCCCATCCCATCTCCACCTCCACCTCCAACTCCACCTCCACCTCTATCCCCATCCCCTCTCCACCCCCATCCCCACCCCCATACCCCTCCAGGGACCCCCCCAGCCCCATCTGGGTGTCGTCCCCCCCCCCTCCCCTCACCGCTGGAGCAGTCGGGACCGCGCCAGCCCGGCTCGCACTGGCACATGTCAGGAGCCACGCACCTCCCATGAACACACTCGTGGGTGCAGCGCGCTGCGGGGACACGGATGGGGGTGCTGAGCCAGGATAGGACCTCCTTGGACCCCCAGCCACCCCCCGCGGGGCCCCGCGTGTCCCCACTCACGGACACACGTGTCCCGGCTCTCGTAGTAGCCCTGGCAGCACTGGTAGCGCCTGCGGTAGTCGGTGCGGACAGCCTGGCGGTACTCGGTGCGGTACGAGATCCTGCGCCCCGCAGCAGCGCCGTCAGGGTGGGGGCAGCCCCGAGCCAGCCCCCCCCCAGCCCCTCCCCCGGGGGTCATGGGGACACCTTGCAGTGGGGCAGTCCCCACCCAGCCCCCCCCCCCAGATCCGTTGGGACAACCTGCTCCGGTATTGGGGTCACCCTGCTGTGGGGAAGTCCCAAACCAGTCCCCCATGGCCGTGGGGACAACCTGCTCCAGCCTTGGGGACACCCTGATCCAGCATTGGGGTCACCCTGCGGTGGAGAAGCCCCAATCCTGTCCCCCGTGGCCGTGGGAACACCCTGATCCAACCTTGGGGTCACACTGCTCCAGCCTTGGGGACACCCTGATCCAGCATTGGGGTCACCCTGTGGTGGGGAAGCCTCAATCCAGTCCCCCGTGGTCATGGGGACATCCTGCTCCAGACTTGGGGTCACCCTGCTCCAGTCTTGGGGTCACCCTACTCCAGCACTGGGATCACCCTGCTCCAGCCTTGGGGTCACCCTGCAGTGGGGAAGTCCTAAATCAGTCCCCCATGGTCATGGGGTCACCTTACTCCAACCTTGGGGTCACCCTGCAGTAGGGAGGCCCCAGTCCAGTCCTCCATGGCCATGGGGACATCCTGCTCCAGCCTTGGGGTGACCTTGCAGTGGGGCAGCCCCAATCCACCCATCCCCCAAATCCGTGGGGTCACCCTGATCCAGCATTGGGGTCACTCTGCAGTGGGGAAGCCTCAATCCAGTCCCCCATGACCATGGGGACATCCTGCTCCAGCCTTGGGGACCCCTTGCAGTGGGACAGCCCCAATCCAGCACCCCATGGCCATGGGGACACCTTGCTCCAGCCTTGGGGTCACCCTGCTCCAGCCTTGGGGTCACCCTGCAGTGGGACAGCCACCCCATAACACCCCATGGCCATGGGGACACCCTGAGGTGGGACAGCACCAATCCAGCCCCACCCCAGATCCATGGGGACACCTTGTTCCAGTTTTGGGGACACCCTGTAGCGGGGCAGCCCCCCCCAGTATCCATGGGGAGACCCTGCAATGGGACAACCAACCCTACGGTCCCCCATGGCCATGGGGACATCCAGCTCCATCACTGGGGACCTCTTGCAGTGGGTGAGCCCCAATCCAGCCCCCCATGACCATGGGGACCCCTTGTAGTGGGACAACCCCAATCCATCCCCCCAGATCCATGGGGACCCCTTGTAGTGGGCCAACCCCAAACCATTTTCCCCAGATCCATAGGGACACCTTCCTCCAGCCTCGGGGACACCTTGCAGTGGGACATCCCACCCACCCCATGTCCCTTGGGACCCCCTGCTGTCCCCAAGGGGGCCCAGAGCTGCTCCCACCTTTGCTGCAGGCAGGGCAGGGGGGTCCCCAGCGCCGTGGGGCAGGGCTCGTTGGAGGCCACCACGTGGGGTTTGGTGTAGGACTCCTTCACCGCCGCCGTGAAGCTGAAGGAGAGGACAACGGGGGTGACAACAGGTTCTGGGGTGACAACAGGTCCTGCGGTGACCCCACTTCCATCACCACCACCCCCATTTCCAACCCAGTTTCCCCAGTCTTACCTCTCCCAGTAGCTGCAGACGTTGGGGTCGCTGGGCCGGAGGGCGGCCAGGAGGCAGATGTGCATCACCAGCACCACAGCCCTCAGCACCATCCTGCACCGAGGGATCACGGAATCGCTTGGTTGGAAAATACCTTTGAGGTCACCGAGTCCAACCGTCGCATCGCATCCGCCCATCTTTTGAACCCCTCCAGGGGTGGCGACTCCACCACCTCCCTGGGCAGTTCCAGGGCCTGGGAACCCCTTTGGTGAGGAAATTTTTCCTGATGTCCAATCTGAGCCTGTCCTGGTGCAACTTGAGGTCATTTCTTCTCACCCCATCTCCTGTCCCTTGGGAGAAGAGCCCAGCACCCCCCTCCCCACAGCCTCCTTTCAGGCACTTGGAGACAGCGATGAGGTCTCAACCTCCTTTTCTCCAGGCTGAACAACCCCAGCTCCCTCAGATGTTCCTCATAACCCTTCTTCTCCAGCCCCTTCCCCAGCTCCGTTCCCTTCTCCGGACGTTCTCCAGCCCCTCAAGATCTTTCTTGGAGTGAGGGGCCCAAAACTGACCCCAGGATTCCAGGTGTGACCTCACCAGCGCCGAGTCCAGGGGTGCAACCCCTGCCCTGCTCCTGCTGTTTCAGATCCAGGCCAAGGTGACGGCTTCACCCTCCTCCTCACCACATTCCTGCTCCCCACCCACCGCCCCCAGCCCCGGTGCAGGATCCGACCTCCCCACGGGGCTGACTTTGCATTCCTCCATCCCGAGGAGCAGCCCCAACGCCAGCCCCGCCGCTCCGAGGGGAAACTGAGGCACAGCCTGGGTGGCCCCACATCCCAACATCCCGAGACGTCCCAGGGGCCCAATCCTGGCATCACCATGACTTCTTCTGCCTCATCCTGTCTTGGGGTGTTGGGAAGAGGAGCCCTGGGTGTTGGGGAGGAGTTTGGCACGACATCTCCTAAACTTGGAACAACGTTGCGTGACCCCATTTCAACCCATTCCATGTTTATTCCCACAGTCGTGTTTTCCTGGATCCATCAGCTTCTTGCTCAACCCACCAAGAGTCTGGCTTTGCTCTATCCCAATCCATGATCCCATCCCATGTCCCATCCCCATCCCATTCTCTGTCTCCATTCTATTCTTCACCCCTATCTCCATCCCTATCACAATCTCCATCTTCATCCCAACCTCATCCTTCTCTCATCCCAATCCTGTCCCCATCTCATCTCCACCCCAATCTCATCCATCCCTCATCCCAACCTCATCCCTATCTCATCTCCACCCCAACCTCATCCATCTCTCATCCCAATCCTGTCTCCATCTCATCTCTACCCCAACCTCATCCATCCCTCATCCCAATCCCGTCCCCATCTCATCTTCATCCCAACCTCGTCCGTATCTCAATTCTACCCCATCCATCCTCATCCCAGTCTCCCTCTCATGCCCAATCCTGGCATCACCACAACTTCTCCTGCCTCGTCCCATCTTGGGGTGCCAGGGAGGGGAACCCTGGGTGTTGGGAAGAGGAACCCTGGGTGTTGGGGAAGAATTTGAACAACATCTCCCAAGCCTGGAACGGTGCCGCGTGGCCCCGTTTCAACCCATTCCATGTTTATTCCCAGTTGTGTTTCCCTGGATCCGTCAGCTTCTTGCTCAACCCACCAGGAGTTCAGCTTTGCTCTGGGATCCCTGCCAGCCTGGGGGGGGCCAGGGAGAGGGAGGGGGGACACACATGGAGCTCCCCGAGCCCGCGGTGCCGTGTTTACCGGGACGTGAATTTTACGGCTCAGCCCCCGCGTGCTGAAGGGAGGAAACAGAGGTTTCCTGATCGGCACAGCTGGATTTAAGGGCTCTTCCGTGCTGCTCCGGCCATAGGACACCCCAAAGCCCCCCCTAAAATCCATCCGTGGGGCCAGTTTGGGGCCTAAAAAGGGGGTGGGTGGAGGGAGCGACCCCAAATCATCCGGAAACAGCCAAGTTTGGGTGGAGAAAAACAACGTTTAGTGGGAAAGTTTCTCCCCATTTCCCTTCGGCTCCCGGTAGGGAGGAATTAATTGCTCATCCGTAGGCGAAATTCCCTCCCCTGGACCTTCCAAAGGGCAGAGCTGGGGTGACAACCCCCACCCCCAAGCCCTCCCCGTGGCCCCAAGCCCTTCTCCAGCACTGGGGGGGGGGGGGGGTGTCAGGGGGTGCTGGGGCTGCTGGAAACAACAGGAACCGTTGGGAGATGCTGGCAGGAAAAGCGAGGAGTCATCAAAACACACCCATCTGCTCCTTGTTGGGGAGGGGGGAAGGACCCCCCCACAACCTCCTTGTGGTGGCAAAATCCCCCCCCCCCCCCCCACCCAGGAACCAGCCCTCCCCACCCATAGGTGCTCCCCCCACGCACAGAGCACTCCCTGAGCATTGCAGAGGGGTGACAAGGGACAGAATGCTGAGGGAGGGGGGTTGAGGGTGAAAGGAGGGGTCCCATCCTGCCCTGTCCCAGTGGGGGGACACGGTGCTGGGAGCCCCCCCAGAGCCTCTATCGCTACCCCAGAGCTTCCTCCAAGGGCTGATGTGTTTCCTCCACGAACCCACAAGGTTGGGTGAGGGCAAAAGGGGAGGGGGGGAATGTGAGGTCAAGGTCAGGGTCAAGGTCAGCAATGGGGCATCACAACACCACCACCACCACCCCCACACATTGTCCCCCCCCACCCCTCATCTCAACCACCCCACGGTGTTCCCAACCTCCCCATCACTGAGGACCAACCCCGGTCATCACCACCCCAGCTCAAACACCACCCCCAACCCCAACTCAGCACCCCCAGCCCCACCCGTGGGCCACGGGGTGACCCCAAATTGGGGACAGAGACCCTCACCTGGCCCCGAGGAGGGGTGGGGGGTGCTGCAGAGATGGGTGCTGACAGCCCCACGCGGGGCTGGCCTGGCCGGAGGCTCGGCCGTCGGAAGTGAAGAGGGAAGGGCTGGAGCTGCTCTCAGGAAGTTTGGACGCGGAGACGACTACGGAAAAGGGGAAAAAAATAAAAAGCAGGGTGTTTTTTTTCTGGTTTTGCATCTTTTCTGGCCAGAAATCAGAGATTTTTTGGAACGACAATGTCGGCGGAGCTGCTCGCACACGGAGTTGGGTGGGGAGAAGGTCCATGAGGATGCCCAAGCACGACTCCTTTGGATGAGTCCTGGGAGAGCCTCAGGGGACAGGGACACCTTCCAGTGCTGGGGTGGATCTGGGTGCATGGGGTCCCCATGGATCTGGGGGTTGTATTAGGGTTGTCCCACTGTAAGGGGTTCTCATGGATCTGGGGGGGTTGGATTGGGGTTGTCCCACTGCAAGGGGTCCCCATAGATCTGGGGAACTGGATTGAGGCTCTCCCACTGCAAGGGGTCCCTATGGATCTGGAGGGTTGGATTGGGGTTGTCCCACTGCAAGGGGTCCCCATGGATCTGGGGGTTGGATTGGGGTTGTCCCACTGCAAGGGGTCCCCATGGATCTGGGGGTTGGATTGGGGTTGTCCCACTGCAAGGGGTCCCTATGGATCTGGGGGCTGGACTGAGGTTGTCCCACTGCAAGGGGTCCCCATGGATCTGGGGGGCTGGATTGGGGTTGTCCTGGTGCAAGGGGTCCCCATGGATCTGGGGGATGGATTGGGGTTGTCTCACTGCAAGGAGTCCCCATGGATCTGGGAGGCTGGATTGGGGCTGTCCCACTACTGGAGGGTGTCCCTGTCCCCTGAGGTTCTGCTGGGACCCAGGTAGTGGGAATGGATTGAGAATGTGGCACCAGCTCTGTTCCATGGCTTCTCCTTCCCTGAGGATCCCAGAACCCGTGGGTGCTGGGATCTGGGGTGTCCTGTGGGGCTGAGGTGAGTGGTGGGGACCCCCCCTTGGCTGCTGAGAGGGGTGATGGGGGTTCCATAGGTTGAACAGCAGCATCTGGGGCAACGCGGGGCAGAGCCTGGAGGTGGTGCTCAGCATCCTGGGAACATCATCCTGGCATTCCAGATACATCATCTTGGCATCCTGGAACCATCATCCCTGCATCCCTGCATCCTGGGCTTAGCATCTTGGCATTCCAGGCACGGCATCTTGGCATTCCAAACTCATCATCTTGGCATTCCAAGTTCATCATCTTGGCATTCCAGGTACAGCATCTTGGCATTCCAAGCACATCATCCTGGCATCCTGGAAACACATGATCCCTGCATCCTGGCATCCCAGGCACATCATCTTGGCATTCCAAACTCATCAGCCTGGTATCCTGGGCACATCACCCTGGCATTCCAGGTACATCATCCTGGCATCCTGGAAACACATCATCCCTGCATCCTGGTATCCTGGGTACATCACCCTGGAATTCCAGGCACAGCATCCTGGCATCCCAAGCACAGCATCTTGGCATCCTGGACACACACCATCCCTGCATCCTGGGCACTCATTATCCCTGCATCCTGGACACATCATCCCTGTATCCTGGCACCCCAGGCACAGATTGTCCCCACATCCCAACATCCCAGTAATGCATCATCTCTGCATCCTGGACACATGTTGTTCCTGCATCCCAGGCACAGATTGACCCCTACATCCCAGCATCTCTGGTACACATCATACCTGCATCCTGGACACATGTTGTCCCTGCATCCCAGACACACATCATTCCCACTTCCCAGCATCCCAGACACTCATCATCCCTGCATCCTAGGATCCTGGACACACATCATCCCTGCATCCCAGGATCCCAGACACATATCATCCCTGTATCCCAGGCACACATCATTCTCACATCCCAACACACATGGTCCCACATCCTGAGATCCCGGACACACATCCCTGTGTCCCAGACATGCCCCATCCCTACGTTATGGGATCCCTGGCCATGTGTTTCCCATATATTTCAGGATTTCTGGTCGTGTATCACCCCTATATCCCAGGATCCTGGCTGGATATCCCACCTACTAAACTATATCCTGGGCTCTGGATCACATATCCCACCTAAATGCCAGGATCCTCACTGTATATCCTATATTATTAACCTATATCCCAGGCTCCTCACCGTATATTCCACCTGCATCCCAGGATCCTGGCTGGATATCCCACCTCCCTTCAGGGTTCTGGACCACTTATCCCACCTCCATCCCAGCATCCTGGCTATTTATCCCCTTATTAACCCATATCCCAGGCTCCTGACTATATATCCCACCTACATCCTGAACTCTGGACCACGTATCCCACCTACATCCCAGGTTCCTGCCTGGATATCCCACTTTTTAACCCATATCCCAGGCTCCTGCCCATAAATCCCACCTCCATCCCGGCATCCCCAGCTACATGTCACCCCCATACTGGGATGCCCCCATCATTCCAAGCCCCCCCCCTCCCTCGAGGCCCCCCCCCCCCCCCCCCCCATTAGCTGCCCTCAACTGATGTCAAGGCGCCGTTAATTGCCTCTCCTCGTTACAGTAATAGCTCGAATCACTCAGAACGATTTCCACGTCCCACGGTGGCTCAGCTGCTCCCCCCCCCCCCCCCCCCCCGCCCCAAAACTGGGGGCTCCATTAGGATCAATCCCACCCCCATCTCGGGAGGAGCTGCTGTGGCCGCCCCGGAATGGTGCTTCCCGGAGTAGGGATGGGATGGAGAGAAGCCACGGACCTGCCAGCTCCCCCCCAACCACCTCCCCCAAGGCTGGGGGGCATCGAGGTCAGGAGAAGTGGGGAGGGGGAGTATCCGGAGCCGGGAGATCCGGTGTGGAAGTGACCCCCCCACACACCCCTCCCACCACCACCACCACCTCCCGATGCTCTTAACTAAGGTGTCTCCAGGGAGTTGGTGGGGAAATATTGCTCAGGGACACTTCAGCAGCAGCACTTCAGCTGCGTCCCGGAGCTGAGATGCCTTTGCAGCCCCGCCGAGACCCCCAGAGCCGGAGGGGATGGGGACCCCCAAGTGCACTTAGGGCCAGGGACACCCCCCCCCCCCAATGGAGAAGACCCAGCTCCACCAAGGTCTAAGTCAGCAGCACTTCAGCTGCCCCCACCCCAGCATCAAGATGCCTTTGCAGCCCCCCCCGAGACCCCCAGAGCTGGAGGGGTTGGGGACCCCCAAGTGCACTTAGGGGCAGGGACCCCCCCCCAGTGGAGTAGAATCGTCAGGGTCTGAGTTGGCAGCACCACTTCAGCTGCCCCCCCCCCCCCCCCCCAGAACCCCCCAGTCCTGGAGGGAATGGGGACCCCCAAGTGTAATTAGGGGCTACGTGGGGACCCCCAGGACCAGGATGAATCTGCATCCCCCTGTCCCCCCAAAACCATCCACCCCATCCTTAGGGGTAGAACCCCAAAACACATGACTGATGCCTTCAGGGGGGATCTGGGGGTCCCCTCATGGGCTTCTGGGAGGGGTGGGACCCCCCCCAGTGGAGCAGAACCATCAGAGTCTGAGTTGGCAGCACCCCTTCAGCTGCCCCCCCCCCCTCCCCCCCCAGGACTGAGATGCCCTTGCAGCCCCCCAGGAACCCCAGTGCCAGTGGGGATGGGGACCCCCAAGGACACCTGCAGCCGCCCCCCCCCCCCCCCTCCCTGGACCCACAGTGCTAAGATGCAGCTGCATCCCCCTGTCCCCCCCAAACCATCCACCTCATTCTCGGGGGGGGGCAACCCCCAAAACACACAGCTGGTGCCCTTTGGGGTAGACTCGGGGGGGGTGGGGGGTCCCCTTATGGGTTTCTCGGAGGGGTGGGACCACCAGAAATCAGACACCCTCTCACCATCCCCCAAACCATTGTCCAAGCCCGCAGCAGCGGGGAGCACGAGGGGTGCTCAGCCAGGGTGGGACCCCCACGTGCAGGATGTGGCCACGGACCACCAGCAGCTCTTTGCGGTTGCGTTGGCTTCGGAATCGGGCCCGGGACCCCCCGCCCCAGCCCCTCATTAACCCTCATTAGTGAGGCCAAGCCGCGGTGCCGCTGGGGCGGGAGGCTCTACCGGGGCCGGGGGGGGCGAAGAGGGGGGGGAACCGTTAATTACCTCATTGTCAGAGTCCATTACCGCTCCCCCCGGAGCGGGTGAAATGGAGAAACTGCAGGAGGAGGAGAAGAAGGGGGGGGGGGGGAATAAAATCAATGAGAGCTGAATCCTTCAGGGAGAAGAACTCCGAGGGGGGGGGGGAGGGGGGCGGCTTAACCCCTCCCTGACCAGCCTGAGGGGGAAACTGAGGCACGGACCCTTCGTGGGGGAAACTGAGGCACAGCCACCCCCATTGGGGGACATCAGGAAGGAATTCTTCACCATGAGGGTTGAGAGACCCTGGACCAGGTTTTCCAGAGCAGTGGTGGCTGCCCCATCCCTGGAGATGCTGAAGGCCAAGTTGGATGGGGCTTGGAGGCCCCTGATCCAGTGGGAGGGGTCCCTGCCCGTGGAACTGGGTGGGCTTTTGAGGTCCTGTCCATCCAAACCATGCCAGGATTCTGTGATCCCACGATTGGGGAAACTGAGGCACGGTTCTGGGGAAGCCCACCCTGCCTCGGAGGGGTGGGGGGGGTCACCACCGCACATGGTGCCTTTTGGGACTCTGATCTGGAAAAGCTCAAGGTTGTAATCTTGTTCCTTCCTCAAATTAGATAAGAAGGGAGGAGAAAAGGCCATAAATCAGCGCAGGCAGCGATTAGAGAGACCCCAAGGAAGCAGGTGGGGGGGTTCTGCCAGGAGCAGGGCCGGATCCTGCCCATGTTGTGCCCACACGTCTCAGGGCTGGACCCTCAGCAGAGATTTGGGGCCACACAGGGGGACCAGAACCCCGGACTTGGAGCAGGATGCGGGGTTTGGGGATGGATTCGAGCCTGGGAGCCACAGGGTGGTGGGGACGGCTCTGGTTTCCTCCAGCTCTGGTCACTCCACATCCACCTGTGGTGACCCCAAGCCCCTCAGCACCGGCCACGGCCCCTCTGGCTGCTCCCACCTTGCCTGTGCCTCAGTTTCCCCTGCGACCTCGCTTTCCTCCCGCTTATCTCAGGTCGTGGTGGGTAACAAAGGAGCTGCCAGGGCCCTGCCTGTGCTGCCTAATTAGCCAGATGAAATCAATTCAGCTCCATTACGGCCAGATCCAGGTCTCAACCATTACCAAAGCGGCCGGAGAGCCCGGGGAAGGATGATGGAGTGGATGCCCACAGGGCACGCGATAACCCCCTGGCTCCGATGAGAGGGCGAGGGGAAGGGAGGGCAGGAGAGGTTGGTTTTGTGCTGCCAAGTCCCATCCCCACCTTCCTGGACCCTCGTCCCATCCCCATCTCCCTGGACCCCTCAGCAAGGGGACCCAGGCATCCAGGATCCCCAAGGTGGTGCCCATGGCACAGCCAAAACCATCCTTCCCTGGGCTGGGGATGGGGACAGTGGCATCATGGGGACCCAGAAGCCCAGGCACACATCATCCCTGCATCCCGAGGACCTGGATACACATCATCCCTTGCATCCCAGGCAAATGTCATCTCTGCATCCCAGGATCCTGGGTGCACATCACCCCTGCATCCCAGAATCTCGAGCACACATTGTCCTTGCATCCTGGGCACACATCACACCAGCATCCCTGGATCCTGAGTAATCATTCCTGGATCCTGAGTAATCATCCCTGCATCCTAGGGTCCTGGATACCCATCATCCCTGCATCCCAGACACACAGCATCCCAGGATCCTGGGTACCCATCATCCCTGCATCCCAGACACACATCATCCCAGCATCCCAGGATCCTGGGTACCCATCATCCCTGCATCCCAGACACACATCATCCCTGCATCCTGAGATCCTGGGCACACATCATCTCTGTATCCCTGCATCCCAGGCACACATCATCCTTGCATCGCGGGATCCCGGGTACTCACCATCACTGCATCCTGGAATACTGGGTACTCAGCATCCAGCATCCTGGATACACATCATCCCTGCATCCTGGGACCCCTGGCTACACATCATCTCAAGCATCCCAGGCACACATCATCCCTGGATCCTGGGCACTCATCATCCTCACATCCTTGGGGCAGCCCATCCCCTCCACCTCCTCATCCCCAGCCAGAGCCTCCCTGCTCCAAAAAGCCCCTCTTTTTCCCCAAAAGCCCTCCACCCCACACCCACCGGACACCCCACAGCAGTTGGGTCCCAGCACAGGGGAGAGATGGGACAGTTTTATTATCGACCGGTTTCACTGCAGAGCGGGCGAGCTTGGGGCATCCCGGCTGGGATGGAGGATGGAGGAGCAGCCAAGCCACGGGGTGCCCCCAAAACCACCCCCCGGAGAGCAGAGCCCCCCCCTCCCCGGCTCCCACACCAGCACGAGCCTGATATTGGGGAGCTTCTTGGCTCTGCCTCCCCCGGAGCAAACCCACATCAGCCAAGCATCTCCGCCCCAGCACGCTGGGAAATGCCAAGGAGCTGAGCATCACGGCCACAATCCTGGGGGGGCACAGCCCCCCCCTCCCCCCCCCCCCCCCAGCTCTTCAGCCCCCAAAGTGGGGAGGGGGGGTGGAGTTTTCCACTATAAATAAGCTTTCAGCCCTCTGCCCCCCCCATCAGGGCATCAGTTCAAGGGCTCCGTAGGGTCGGGGAGAACCATGCCCCGAGGCAGCGGGGAGAGGGGCGGGGAGGGCGGGCGGGTGGAGCAGCAGGAAGGTGGAGTGGGGGGGAGGTCCCTGCTCAGCCCAGGATGTCCAGGTAGACAGGGGGGGTCTTGACGAGGGCTTGGAGGCGGCTGTGGATCTCCTTGATGGGCTGGCGCTGCTGGGGTTCCCGCTGCCAGCAGCTCTGCATGATGGCATAGACCTCGGAGGGACACGTGCGGGGCCGCTCCAGCTCCCGTCCCTGCGTGATGCACTCGATGGCCTGCGGGAACGAGGGATGGGAGATGGAGGAAACCCCCTCCCGGTACCCGCACGGACCTCATCTCCCTCTCCTTTCAACCACTCACCTCGGTGTTGGAGAGTTGGTACCACGGCTGCTTCCCGTAGGTGAAGATCTCCCAGAGCACCACTCCGAAGCTCCAGATATCACTCTCGGTGGTGAATTTACGGTAGAGGATGCTCTCGGGGGGCATCCAGCGGATGGGCAGCATGGTCCTACCCCCCACCTGCCCGACAGCAGGGCTGTCAGTGGGGCAAGGACCCCCCCAAATTACCCCCCAACCCTGCTCAGACTGGATATAAGGAAGAAATGTGGTGAGACCCCGGCTCAGGGAGCCCGGAGGTGGGAGCACATTCAAGGTCAGGTTGGATGGGGCTCTGAGAGGCCACAGAATCATGGAATGATTTGGGTTGGAAGGGATCTCAAAGCCCAGCCAGTTCCACCCCCCTGCCATGGACAAGGACACCTCCACTGGATCAGGGGGCTCCAAGCCCCATCCAACCTGGTCTTCAACACCTCCAGGGATGGGGCAGCCACCACTGCTCTGGGCAACCTGGGCCAGGGCCTCCCCACCCTCATGGTGAAGAGTTTCTCCCTAAGATTTCATCTCAGTCTCCCCTCTTTCAGCTCAAAACCCTTCCCCTTATCCTGTCCCTGCACTCCCTGATCAAGAGCCCCTCCCCAGCATTCCTGGAGCCCCTGGAAGGAACTTGGACACGCATGTGGACAACTGGAGTTGAAGATGTTTCTGATCACAGCAGGGAGTTAGATCAGATGCCCTTTAAATGTCCCTTCCAACCCAACCCATTCCATATGGATGGAGACAGGATGGGGGGCAGCAGCAAAGAGGGCAAATGGAGAGAAGCCCCCCACAACCCATCACAGAGCTGGAGGGGAGGGAGGAGGCAGCTCACCCGGTAATAATCAGTGCTGTAAATATCCCTGGACATCCCAAAATCCCCGATTTTCACCACCAGGTCGTGGCCCACCAGGCAGTTGCGTGTGGCCAGGTCCCGGTGGACGAAGTGGAGGGAAGCGAGGTAGACCATGCCCGAGGCGATCTGCGTGGCGATCTGCAGCATGTGGCTCAGCGTCAGCTGCCCGCGGGGCTGCCCCTGCCCCTGGTCCAGGATCTTGGCATCGGGGCCATGGGACCTGCAGGGGAACGAGAGGGGCGGGGGAGATGTGTGTGGGGCGGGGGGGATGTGTGTGGGGCGGGGGGGATGTGTGTGGGGCGGGGGGGATGCGATTGGGGGGGATGTGTGTGGGGCGGGGGGGATGTGTGTGGGGTGGGGGGGATGTGTGTGGGGCGAGGGGGATGCGTTTGGGGGGGGGGATGCGTTTGGAGGGGGGGATGCGTTTGGGGGGGGATGTGTGTGGGGCGGGGGAGATGCGTGTGGGGGGGGATGCATGTGGGGCAGGGGGGATGTGTGTGGGGGGTGGTGGGGAGGGGGGGATGTGTGTGGGGCGGGAGCGATGTGTGTGGGGCGGGGGGGATGCGGTTGGGGGGGGGGATGTGTGTGGGGTGGGGGAGATGCGTTTGGGGGGGATGTGTGTGGGGCGGGGGGATGTGTGTGGGGCAGGGGGGATGTGTGTGGGGGTGGTAGGGAGGGGAGGGATGTGTGTGGGGAGGGGGGATGTGTGTGGGGCGGGGGGGGGGGTGTGTGGGGTGGGGGAGATGCGTTTTGGGGGGGGTGTGTGGGGGCGGGGGTGATGTGTGTGGGGCGGGGGGGATGTGTGTGGGGCGGGGGGGGGATGCAGTTGGGGGGGGGGGATGCGTGTGGGGGGGTGGTGGGGAGGGGGGATGTGTGTGGGGAGGGGGGATGTGCTTGGGGGGATGAGGACCCGAGGAGCCCGCGAACGCCGGGGCGTGAAAAC
>JAUMJJ010000902.1:0-13395 GCA_033556795.1 Tapera naevia | reverse complement strand
GGGGACATGGGACACACGGAGCCCCCTCTCCCCTGTAGCCCCCCCCGTGCCCTCCCCCAACCTCCTCAGTGCCCCCCAGTGCCCCCCACTCCCCAGATGCCCCCCCAGGTGCCCCCCCAGGTGCCCCCTCACCTGGCTGCCCCCCCTTTGCTCCATCACCAGGTAAGAACCCATCACCTGGGCACCCCTTTGCCCCCCTCCCTCTGCTCCCCCTCCCCTCCCAGTGCCCCCCAGTGCCCCCCACTGCCCGGATGCCCCCCCAAATGCCCCCCCAGGTGCCCCCTCACCTGTCCCCCCCACCCTGTGCTCCAGCAGCAGGTAAGAACTCATCACCTGGGCAGCCTTTTACCCCCCTCCCTCTGCTTCCCCTCCCCTCCCCGTGCCCCCCCAGTGCCCCCCACTCCCCAAATGCCCCCCCAAGTGCCCCCTCACCTGTCCCCCCCCCCCGTGCTCCAGCACCAGGTAAGTGGCCATCACCTGGGCACCCCTTTGCCCCCCTCCCCCTGCTCCCCCTCCCCTCCCCAGTGCCCCCCAGTGCCCCCCACTGCCCGAGTGCCCCCCCAGGTGCCCCCCCAGGTGCCCCCTCACCCATCCCCCCCCCCCTTTGCTCCAGCAGCAGGTAAGAACCCATCACCTGGGCACCCCTTTACCCCCCTCCCTCTGCTTCCCCTCCCCTCCCCGTGCCCCCCCAGTGCCCCCCCAGGTGCCCCCCCAGGTGCCCCCCCAGGTGCCCCCTCACCTGGCTGCCCCCCCTGTGCTCCAGCAGCAGGTAAGAACCCATCACCTGGGCACCCCTTTACCCCCCTCCCTCTGCTCCCCCTCCCCTCCCAGTGCCCCCCAGTGCCCCCCACTGCCCGGATGCCCCCCCAAATGCCCCCCCAGGTGCCCCCTCACCTGGCTGCCCCCCCTTTGCTCCAGCACCAGGTAAGAACCCATCACCTGGGCAGCCCTCCCTGTGCTCCCCCTCCCCTCCCCGTGCCCCTCAGTGCCCCCCACTGCCCGGGTGCCCCCCCAGGTGCCCTCTCACCTGTCCCCCCCCCCGTGCTCCAGCACCAGGTAAGTGGCCATCACCTGGGCACCCCTTTGCCCCCCTCCCTCTGCTCCCCCTCCCCTCCCCGTGCCCCCCACTGCCCCTCACTCCCCAGATGCCCCCCCAGGTGCCCCCCCAGGTGCCCCCTCACCTGGCTGCCCCCCCTTTGCTCCATCACCAGGTAAGAACCCATCACCTGGGCACCCCTTTACCCCCCTCCCTCTGCTCCCCCTCCCCTCCCCAGTGCCCCCCAGTGCCCCCCACTGCCCGGATGCCCCCCCAGGTGCCCCCCCAGGTGCCCCCTCACCTGTCCCCCCCCCCTTTGCTCCATCACCAGGTAAGAACCCATCACCTGGGCACCCCTTTACCCCCCTCCCTCTGCTCCCCCTCCCCTCCCCAGTGCCCCCCAGTGCCCCCCACTGCCCCCCACTGCCCGGATGCCCCCCCAGGTGCCCCCCCAGGTGCCCCCCCAGGTGCCCCCTCACCTGGCTGCCCCCCCTTTGCTCCAGCACCAGGTAAGAACCCATCACCTGGGCACCCCTTTACCCCCCTCCCTCTGCTTCCCCTCCCCTCCCAGTGCCCCCCCAGTGCCCCCCACTGCCCGGATGCCCCCCCAGGTGCCCCCCAGGTGCCCCCTCACCTGGCTGCCCCCCCTGTGCTCCAGCAGCAGGTAAGTGGCCATCACCTCGTTGTATTTCTGCCCCACCAGGGACTCCTGGATCTCCTCCCTCGTGTACCCCATGGACACCATCAGCTCTAAGGTGGGGTGGGGGGCACAAAAAGCACCCTCAGGACCCCCTCCCCACCCTCTTCTTCCAGGGGGGGGGTCCCAGGGGAGTTTTTGGGGTGGGGGGAGACCCCTTTACCTGTCCTCCTGGGGTCTTTGTAGTCGGGGATGGGTTCCAGGTAGGGTTTGAGTTCATCGTCCTCGTGGCCGACGTTCATCCAGCGATCCTTCATGATTTGCTGGGGGGGGGGCAAAAAAAGGGGGGAGGGGGGGATTTTAGGGGGGGGCTGAAGGGGTTTGGGGTGTTTTGGGGGGGTCCTGAAGGGGTTTGGGGGGGGCTTGAAGGGGTTTGGGGTGTTTTGGGGGGGTCCTGGGTGGGTTTGAGGTGTTTTGGGGGGGAGCTGAAGGGGTTTTGGGTGTTTTGGGGGGGTCCTGAAGGGGTTTGGAGTATTTTAGGGGGGGTTCTGAAGGGGTTTGGGGTATTTTGGGGGGGTCCTGGGGGGGTTTTGGGTGTTTTGGGGGGGGTCCTGAAGGGGTTTGGGGGGGTTTGGGGTGTTTTGGGGGGGTCCTGAAGGGGTTTGAGGGGGGCTTGAAGGGGTTTGGGGTGTTTTGGGGGGGTCCTGGGGGGCTGAAGGGGTTTGGGGGGGCCTGAAGGGGTTTGGGGTGTTTTGGGGGGGTCCTGGGGGGCTGAAGGGGTTTGGGGGGGGCCTGAAGGGGTTTGGGGTGTTTTGGGGGGGTCCTGGGGGGGTTTGAGGTGTTTTGGGGGGGAGCTGAAGGGGTTTTGGGTGTTTTGGGGGGGTCCTGAAGGGGTTTGGAGTATTTTAGGGGGGGTTCTGAAGGGGTTTGGGGTATTTTGGGGGGGTCCTGGGGGGGTTTTGGGTGTTTTGGGGGGGGTCCTGAAGGGGTTTGGGGGGGTTTGGGGTGTTTTGGGGGGGTCCTGAAGGGGTTTGAGGGGGGCTTGAAGGGGTTTGGGGTGTTTTGGGGGGGTCCTGGGGGGCTGAAGGGGTTTGGGGGGGCCTGAAGGGGTTTGGGGTGTTTTGGGGGGGTCCTGGGGGGCTGAAGGGGTTTGGGGGGGCCTGAAGGGGTTTGGGGTGTTTTGGGGGGGTCCTGGGGGGGTTTGGGGTGTTTTGGGGGGGTCCTGAAGGGGTTTGGGGGGGGCTTGAAGGGGTTTGGGGTTTTTTGGGGGGGTCCTGAAGGGGTTTGGGGGGGGCTTGAATGGGTTTGGGGTGTTTTGGGGGAGGGCCTGAAGAAGTTTGGGGTGTTTTGGGGGGGTCCTGAAGGGGTTTGGGGGGGTTTGGGGTATTTTGGGGGGGTCCTGAAGTGGTCTGGGGTGTTTTGGGGGGGGCCTGGGTGGGTTTGGGGTGTTTTGGGGGGGTTCTGAAGGGGTTTGGGGGGGGCTTGAAGGGGTTTGGGGTGTTTTGGGGGGGTCCTGGGGGGGTTTGGGGTGTTTTGGGGGGGTCCTGAAGGGATTTGGGGTGTTTTGGGGGGGTCCTGAAGGGGTTTGGGGGGGGCTTGAAGGGGTTTGGGGTTTTTTGGGGGGGTCCTGAAGGGGTTTGGGGAGGGCTTGAAGAGGTTTGGGGTGTTTTGGGGGGGGTCCTGGGGGGGTTTGGGGTGTTTTGGGAGGGGGCTGAAGGGGTTTTGGGTTTTTTGGGGGGGTCTTGTGGGGGTTTGGGGTGTTTTGGGGGGGTCCTGGGGGGTCCTGGGGGGGTTTGGGGTGTTTTGGGGGGATCCTGGGGGGGTTTGGGGTGTTTTGGGGGGGTCCTGAAGGGGTTTGGAGTATTTTAGAGGGGGTCCTGAAGGGGTTTGGGGTGTTTTGGGGGGGTCCTGGGAGGGTTTGGGGTGTTTTGGGGGGGTCCTGAAGGGGTTTGGGGGGGTTTGGGGTATTTTGGGGGGGTCCTGAAGTGGTCTGGGGTGTTTTGGGGGGGCCTGGGTGGGTTTGGGGTGTTTTGGGGGGTTCTGAAGGGGTTTGGGGGGGGCTTGAAGGGGTTTGGGGTGTTTTGGGGGGGTCCTGGGGGGGTTTGGGGTGTTTTGGGGGGGTCCTGAAGGGATTTGGGGTGTTTTGGGGGGGTCCTGAAGTGGTTTGGGGTGTTTTAGGGGGGTCCTGGGGGGGTTTGGGGGAGTTTGGGGGGGCCTGAAGGGGTTTGGGATATTTTCGGGGGGGCCTGAAGGGGTTTGGGTGTTTTGGGGGGGGGCTGAAGGGGTTTGGGGGGGCCTGAAGGGGTTTTGGGGTGTTTTGGGGGGGTCCTGGGGGGGTTTGGGGTGTTTTGGGGGGGTTCTGAAGGGGTTTGGGGTGTTTTGGGGGGGTCCTGGGGAGGTTTGGGGTGTTTTGGGGGGGGCTGAAGGGGTTTTGGGTGTTTTGGGGGGTCCTGAAGGGGTTTGGGGTGTTTTCGGGGGATCCTGGGGGGTTTGGGGGAGTTTGGGGGGGCCTGAAGGGGTCTGGGATATTTTCGGGGGGCCTGAAGGGATTTGGGGTGTTTTGGGGGGGTCCTGAAGGGGTTTGGGGGGGTTTGGGGTATTTTGGGGGGGGTCCTGGGGGGGTTTGGGGTGTTTTGGGGGGGTCCTGATGGGGTTTGGGAGGGGCTTGAAGGGGTTTGGGGTGTTTTGGGGGGTCCTGGGAGGTTTGGGGTGTTTTGGGGGGGCCTGGGGGGGTTTGGGGGAGTTTGGGGGGGGCCTGAAGGGGTCTGGGATATTTTCGGGGGGGCCTGAAGGGATTTGGGGTGTTTTGGGGGGGTCCTGAAGGGGTTTGGGGGGGTTTGGGGTGTTTTGGGGGGGTCCTGAAGGGGTTTGGGGTGTTTTGGGGGGGTCCTGGGGGGTTTGGGGTGTTTTGGGGGGGTCCTGGGGAGGTTTGGGGGAGTTTGGGGGGGGCCTGAAGGGGTTTGGGGTGTTTTGGGGGGGTCCTGATGGGGTTTGGGAGGGGCTTGAAGGGGTTTGGGGTGTTTTGGGGGGGGGCTGAAGGGGTTTTGGGTTTTTTGGGGGGGGTCCTGTGGGGGTTTGGGGTGTTTTGGGGGGGTTTTGAAGGGGTTTGGGGTGTTTTGGGGGGGTCCTGGGGGGGTTTGGGGTGTTTTGGGGGGGGGCCTGAAGGGGTTTGGGGGGGGCTTGAAGGGGTTTGGGGTGTTTTGGGGGGGTCCTGGGTGGGTTTGGGGTGTTTTGGGGGGGGGCTGAAGGGGTTTGGGGTGTTTTGGGGGGGGTCCTGTGGGGGTTTGGGGTGTTTTGGGGGGGTCCTGGGGGGGTTTGGGGTGTTTTAGGGGTACCTGAGGATGCTCTTGGAGTACCCAGCACCACTGTGGGGATACCTGGGGGTGCCCACGACCATTCTGGGGGTACCTGGGGATGCTCTTGGGGTACCCAGGACCATTGTGAGGGTGCCTGGAGGTACCTGGGGATGCTCATGGGGTGCCCAGGACCATTGTGGGGGTACCTGGGGGTGCCCAGGACCATTCTGGAGACATCTGTGGGTACCTGGGAATGCTCTTGGGGTGCCCAGGACCATTCTGGGGGTACCTGGGGGTGCCTGGGGATGCTCTTGGGGTACCCAGGACCATTCTGGGGGTACCTGGGGGTGCCTGGGGATGCTCTTGGGGTACCCAGGACCATTCTGGGGGTACCTGGGGGTGCCTGGGGATGCTCTTCGGGTGCCCAGGACCATTCTAGGGATACCTGGGGATGCTCATGGGGTGCCCAGGACCACTGTGGGGGTATCTGGGGGTGCCCAGGACCATTCTGGAGACACCTGTGGGTACCTGGGGATGCTCTTGGGGTACCCATAACCATTGTGTGGGTACCTGGGGGTGCCCAGGACCATTTTAGGGATACCTGGGGATGCTCTTGGGGTGCCCAGGACCATTGTGGGGATACCTGTGGGTACCTGGGGATGCTCTTGGGGTGCCCAGGACCATTGTGGGGGTACCTGGGGGTGCCCAGGACCATTCTGGAGACACCTGTGGGTACCTGGGGATGCTCTTGGGGTACCCAGGACCATTGTGGGGATACCTGGGGGTACCTGGGGATGCTCTTGGGGTGCCCAGGACCATTGTGGGGATACCTGGGGGTACCTGGGGATGCTCTTGGGGTACCCACGACCATTCTGGGAGTACCTGGGGATGCTCTTGGGGTACCCAGCACCACTGTGGGGGTACCTGGGGGTGCCCAGGACCATCGTGGGGATACCTGTGGGTACCTGGGGATGCTCTTGGGGTGCCCAGGACCATTCTAGGGGTACCTGGGGATGCTCTTGGGGTACCTAGCACCACTGTGGGGGTACCTGGGGGTGCCCAGGACCATTCTGGAGACACCTGTGGGTACCTGGGGATGCTCTTGGGGTACCCAGGACCATTGTGTGGCTACCTGTGGGTACCTGGGGATGCTCTTGGGGTACCCAGCACCACTGTGGGGGTACCTGGGGGTGCCCAGACGCCCCCTCCTCACCTCCAAGGTGCCCCTCTTGGTGGGGTTGAGGATGAGGAACTTCTTGAGGAGGTTCTCGCAGTCGGTCGACATGTAGAAGGGGATCCGGTACTTGCCCCGCAGGACCCTCTCCCGCAGCTCCTGGGGAGGCACCGAGCACAGCCCCTCAGGGTCCTCATCCTGCACCAGCCTCGTTAACCTCCTTAACCTCGTTAATTAAGGCCTCCAGGACATCCCCTTCCACACCTCCGCTAACGAACAGCGCCGGAGCACTCCCCCCGCTCACCATTTTTAATGCTTTTTTTTACCCATTTTCCCTTTTCTCGCCCCATTTTGGCTCTTTTTCTCCCCATTTTCCCTTTGTTGCCCCATTTTTGCTCTTTCTCCCCCCATTTTCGCTGCTCTTCTCCCCATTTTTATGGTTTTCTCCCCATTTTCACCGTTTTTCCCCCATTCTCGTCGTTTTTCTCCCCATTTTTTAGATTTTTTTCACTATTTTCAACACTTTTCTCCCCATATTTAAGCTTTTTTCCATTCTCGCCATTTTTCTCCCCATTCTCATGTTTTTTTCCCCATTTTGATGCTTTTTCCCCCATTTTCGCTGCTTTTTTCCCCATTTTCATGCTTTTTCCCCCATTTTCGCTGCTTTTTCCCCCATTTTCATGCTTTTTCCCCCATTTTCGCTGCTTTTTCCCCCATTTTCATGCTTTTTCCCCCATTTTCGCTGCTTTTTTCCCCATTTTCATGCTTTCCTCCCCATTTACGCTGCTTTTTTCCCCGTTTTCATGCTTTTTCCCCCATTTTCGCTGCTTTTTTCCCCATTTTCATGCTTTTTCCCCCATTTTCGCTGCTTTTTTCCCCATTTTCATGCTTTCCTCCCCATTTTCGCTGCTTTTTTCCCCATTTTCATGCTTTTTCCCCCATTTTCGCTGCTTTTTTCCCCATTTTCATGCCTTTTCCCCCATTTTCGCTGCTTTTTTCCCCATTTTCATGCCTTTTCCCCCATTTTCGCTGCTTTTTCCCCCATTTTCATGCTTTTTCCCCCATTTTCGCTGCTTTTTTCCCCATTTTCATGCTTTCCTCCCCATTTTCGCTGCTTTTTCCCCCATTTTCATGCTTTTTCCCCCATTTTCGCTGCTTTTTCCCCCATTTTCATGCTTTCCTCCCCATTTTCGCTGCTTTTTCCCCCATTTTCATGCTTTTTCCCCCATTTTCGCTGCTTTTTTCCCCGTTTTCATGCTTTTTCCCCCATTTTCGCTGCTTTTTTCCCCATTTTCATGCTTTTTCCCCCATTTTCGCTGCTTTTTTCCCCATTTTCATGTTTTCTCCCCATTTTCACTGATTTTCCCCCTTTTCACCGTTTTTCTCCCCATTTTTAAGCTTTCCTCCATTTTCGCCTCTCTTATCCCCATTTTTATGTTTTTCTCCCTATATTTACATTCTTTTCCCCATTTTTGCCTCTTTTCTCCCCAATTTTATGGTTTTCTCCCCATTTTTATGGTTTTCTCCCCGTTTTTATGATTTTCTCCCCGTTTTTGCCGCCTTTCCCACCATTTTTATGTTTTTTCCCCATTTGTGCCTCTTTTCTCCCCATTTTTATGGTTTTTTCCCCCCATTTTTATGGTTTTTCCCCCCATTTTTATGTTTTTTTCCCCATTTGTGCCTCTTTTCTCCCCATTTTTATGGTTTTTCCCCCCATTTTTATGGTTTTTCCCCCCATTTTTATGTTTTTTTCCCCATTTGTGCCTCTTTTCTCCCCATTTTTATGGTTTTCTCCCCATTTTTATGTTTCTTCCCCATTTGTGCCTCTTTTCTCCCCATTTTTATGTTTTTTCCCCCCATTTTTATGTTTTTTCCCCATTTTTGCCGCCTTTCCCCCCATTTTTATTTTTCCCCATTTTTATTTTTCCCCATTTTTATTTTTCCCCATTTTTGTTTTTCTCCCCATTTTTTTTTCCCCATTTTTGCCTCTTTTCTCCCCAGTTTTGTTTTCTCCCCCATTTTCACCGTTGTTCTCCCCATTTCTAAGACTTTTCCCCCATTTTCCCTTTTCTCTCCCCATTTTTTCTGTTTTTCACCCTATTTTTGATGTTTCCCTCCCACTTTTCTCTATTTCTCCCCCTTCTCTCCCAGCCCCTCCAGGTGTGTCCCCCAAGCCCCTTCCCCCAGGTGCGCTCACCTTGAGCTTCTGTCCCTCAGGGTGCCACTCCTCGCTCCCCAGGGTGTACAGGATCACCCCCAGACCCCACCCCAAGGGTGTCCCCCACCCCCAGGTGTGCCCCCCCCCAGCCCCCCCAGGCCCCGCCCCCCCCAGGCCCCGCCCCCCAGGTGCGCTCACCTTGAGGTTCTGCCCGTCGAAGGGCAGCGAGCCGCTCCCCAGGGTGTACAGGATCACCCCAGGACCCCAGCCCAGATGTGTCCCCCACCCCCAGGTGTGTCCCCCAGCCCCTCCAGGTGTCCCCCCCAGGCCCCGCCCCCCCAGGCCCCGCCCCCCAGGTGTGCTCACCTTGAGGTTCTGCCCCTCAGGGTGCCACTCCCCACTCCCCAGGGTGTACAGGATCACCCCCAGACCCCAGCCCAGGTGTGACCCCCTGCCCCACCCCTCCAGGTGCATCTCCCCCAGCCCCTCCAGGTGTGTCCCCCCCAGGCCCCGCCCCCCAGGTGCGCTCACCTTGAGCTTCTGCCCCTCAGGGTGCCGCTCACCGCTCCCCAGGGTGTACAGGATCACCCCAGACCTCACCCCAGTTGGGTCCCCCATCCCCACCCCTGCAGGTGGGCACCCCCAGGTGTGTCCCCCACTCCCAGGTGTGTCCCCCAGGCCCCGCCCCCCCAGGCCCCGCCCCCCAGGTGCGCTCACCTTGAGCTTCTGCCCCTCAGGGTGCCGCTCTCCTCTCCCCAGGGTGTACAGGATCACCCCCAGACCCCACCCCAGTTGGGTCCCCCATCCCCACCCCTCCAGGTGTGCACCCCCAGGTGTGTCCCCGTCGAAGGGCAGGGAGCCGCTCACCAGGGTGTACAGGATCACCCCCAGACCCCACCCCAGGGGTGTCCCCCTGCCCCACCCCTCTAGGTGTGCCCCCCAGCCCCCCCAGGTGTGTCCCCCCCAGGCCCCGCCCCCCCCAGGTGCGCTCACCTTGAGGTTCTGCCCCTCAGGGTGTCACTCCCCACTCCCCAGGGTGTACAGGATCACCCCCAGACCCCAGCCCAGTTGGGTCCCCCTGCCCCACCCCTCCAGGTGGGCACCCCCAGGTGTGTCCCCCAAGCCCCGCCCCCCCAGGCCCCGCCCCCCAGGTGCGCTCACCTTGAGGTTCTGCCCGTCGAAGGGCAGGGAGCCGCTCACCAGGGTGTACAGGATCACCCCCAGACCCCACCCCAGGTGTGTCCCCCACCCCCAGGTGTGTCCCCCACCCCAGGTGTGCCCCCCCCAGCCCCTCCAGGTGTGTCCCCCCCAGGCCCCGCCCCCCAGGTGCGCTCACCTTGAGGTTCTGCCCGTCGAAGGGCAGGGAGCTGCTCCCCAGGGTGTACAGGATCACCCCCAGACCCCACCCCAAGGGTGTCCCCCACCCCCAGGTGTGTCCCCCAGACCCCCCAGGTGTGTCCCCCAGGCCCCGCCCCCCAGGCCCCGCCCCCCAGGTGTGCTCACCTTGAGGTTCTGCCCCTCAGGGTGCCACTCACTGCTCCCCAGGGTGTACAGGATCACCCCCAGACCCCACCCCAGGTGTGTCCCCCACCCCCAGGTGTGTCCCCCAGCCCCCCCAGGTGTGTCCCCCAGGCCCCGCCCCCCAGGCCCCGTCCCCCCAGGTGCGCTCACCTTGAGGTTCTGCTCCTCAGGGTGCCGCTCCCCGCTCCCCAGGGTGTACAGGATCACCCCCAGACCCCAGCCCAGATGTGTCCCCCTGCCCCACCCCTCCAGGTGTGCACCCCCCAGCCCCTCCAGGTGTCCCCCAGGCCCCGCCCCCCCCAGGCCCCGCCCCCCCAGGTGTGCTCACCTTGAGCTTCTGCCCCTCAGGACCCAGGGAGCTGCTCCCCAGGGTGTACAGGATCACCCCCAGACCCCACCCCAGGGGTGTCCCCCACCCCCACCCCCCCAAGCCCCACCCTCAGGTGTGTCCCCCAGCCCCCCCAGGTGTGTCCCCCCCAGGCCCCGCCCCCCAGGTGCGCTCACCTTGAGCTTCTGCCCCTCAGGGTGCCGCTCACCGCTCCCCAGGGTGTACAGGATCACCCCCAGCCCCTCCAGGTGTGTCCCCCATCCTGAGCCCCTCCAGGTGGGCACCCCCAGGTGTCCCCCCAAGCCCCGCCCCCCAAGCCCCGCCCCCCCAGGTGCGCTCACCTTGAGCTTCTGCCCCTCAGGGTGCTGCTCTCCTCTCCCCAGGGTGTACAGGATCACCCCCAGACCCCAGCCCAGTTGGGTCCCCCTGCCCCACCCCTCCAGGTGTGCACCCCCCAGCCCCTCCAGGTGTGTCCCCCCAGGCCCCGCCCCCCCAGGCCCCGCCCCCCAGGTGCGCTCACCTTGAGGTTCTGCCCCTCAGGGTGCCACTCACCGCTCCCCAGGGTGTACAGGATCACCCCCAGACCCCACCCCAAGGGTGTCCCCCACCCCCAGGTGTGTCCCCCACCCCCAGGTGTCCCTCCCCAGGTGTCCCCCCCAGGCCCCGCCCCCCAGGCCCCGCCCCCCAGGTGCGCTCACCTTGAGCTTCTGCCCGTCGAAGGGCAGGGAGCCGCTCACCAGGGTGTACAGGATCACCCCCAGACCCCACCCCAGGGGTGTCCCCCACCCCCACCCCCCCCAAGCCCCGCCCCCAGGTGTGTCCCCCACCCCCAGGTGTCCCTCCCCAGGTGTCCCCCCCAGGCCCCGCCCCCCAGGTGCGCTCACCTTGAGGTTCTGCCCATCGAAGGGCAGGGAGCCGCTCACCAGGGTGTACAGGATCACCCCCAGCCCCCAGCCCAGGTGTGTCCCCCACCCCTCCAGGTGTGTCCCCCAGCCCCCCCAGGTGTCCCCCCCAGGCCCCGCCCCCCAGGCCCCGCCCCCCAGGTGTGCTCACCTTGAGGTTCTGCCCCTCAGGGTGCCGCTCTCCTCTCCCCAGGGTGTACAGGATCACCCCCAGACCCCACCCCAGTTGGGTCCCCCATCCCCACCCCTCCAGGTGGGCACCCCCAGGTGTGTCCCCCACCCCCAGGTGTCCCCCCAGGCCCCGCCCCCCAGGCCCCGCCCCCCAGGTGTGCTCACCTTGAGGTTCTGCCCGTCGAAGGGCAGGGAGCCGCTCACCAGGGTGTACAGGATCACCCCCAGACCCCACCCCAGGTGTGTCCCCCACCCCCAGGTGTGTCCCCCAGCCCAGGTGTGTCCCCCAGCCCCCCCAGGTGTGTCCCCCCCAGGCCCCGCCCCCCAGGTGCGCTCACCTTGAGGTTCTGCCCGTCGAAGGGCAGGGAGCCGCTCACCAGGGTGTACAGGATCACCCCCAGGCTCCAGACGTCGACCTCGGGGCCGTCGTACTTCTTGCCCTGGAAGAGCTCGGGGGCGGCGTACGGGGGGGACCCGCAGAACGTGTCCAGTTTGCTCCCCAACGTGAATTCGTTGCTGAACCCAAAATCGGCGATTTTGATGTTCATGTCGGCGTCCAGGAGCAGGTTCTCTGCCTGGGGGGGGCGGGGGGGGGGGTTATGGGGGGGTCCTGGGGCTGGGGGGGGGGGTCCCAGCGCCTCCCCGGGGGTCCCAAGGGGTCCTGGGGGCAGTCTTGGGGGTCCCAGCACCTCCCAAGGGGTCCTGGGGGCAGTCCTGGGGGTCCCAAGGGGTCCTGGGGGCAGTCCTGGGGGTCCCAAGGGGTCCTGGGGGCAGTCCTGGGGGTCCCAAGGGGTCCTGGGGGCAGTCCTGGGGGTCCTGGGGGCTGCACTGAGGGTCCCAGAGCCTCCCCGGGGGTCCCAAGGGGTCCTGAGGGCAGTCTTGGGGGTCCTGGGGGCTGCACTGAGGGTCCCAGAGCCTCCCCGGGGGTCCCAAGGGGTCCTGAGGGCAGTCTTGGGGGTCCTGGGGGCTGCCCTGGGGGTCCCAGCACCTCCCAAGGAGTCCTGGGGGCAGTCCTGGGGGTCCCAAGGGGTCCTGGGGGCTGCACTGAGGGTCTCAGCACCTCCCAAGGGGTCCCAAGGGGTCCTGGGGGCAGTCTTGGGGACCCTGGGGGCTGCCCTGGGGGTCCCAGTGCTTCCCTGGGGGTCCTGGGGGCTGCTCCTGGGGTTCCCAAGGGGTCCTGGGGGCTGCACTGAGGGTCCCAGAGCCTCCCCAGGGGTCCCATGGGGTCCTGAGGGCAGTCTTGGGGATCCTGGGGGCTGCCCTGGGGGTCCCAGAGCCTCCCCGGGGGTCCCAAGGGGTCCTGGGGGCTGCCCTGGGGGTCCCAGCACCTCCCAAGGGGTCCCATGGGGTCCTGAGGGCAGTCTTGGGGATCCTGGGGGCTGCCCTGGGGGTCCCAGCGCTTTCCAAGGGATCCTGGGGGCTGCCCTGTGGGTCCCAGAGCCTCCCCGGGGGTCCCAAGGGGTCCTGAGGGCTGCACTGAGGGTCCCAGCACCTCCCAAGGGGTCCCAAGGGGTCCTGGGAGGTGTCTTGGGGGTCCCAAGGGGTCCTGGGGGCTGCCCTGGGGGTCCCAAGAGGTCCTGGGGGCTTCAAGGGGGTGCCAGGGGGGTCCTGGGGGGGGTTCAAGGGGGTGCTGAGGGGTTTTGGGGCGCTTCAAGGGGGGGTTCAAGGGGGTTTGGGGGGGTTCAAGGGATCCTGGGGGGGTTCAAGGGGTCCTGGGGGGGTTCAAGGGGTCCTGGGGGGGGGTCCCGGGGGGGTCCCACGTCCCTGTGCACGATGAACTTCTGGTGGCAGTACTGCACGGCCGAGACGATCTGGGGGGGCAAACGGGGGGGAAAAGGGGGTCACGGGGGGGAAACGGGGGGGGGTCACGGGGGGGCACGGGAGAAAATGGGGGGGCACGGGGGGGGGAACGGGGACGGGGGGGGGGGAAACGGGGGGGGGGAAACGGGGGGGGGGAAACGGGGGGGGGGAAACGGGGGGGGAAACGGGGGGGGGGGAACGGGGGGGGGAAACGGGAGGGGGAACGGGGGGGGGGGGGAAACGGGGGGGGGGGGGGAAACGGGGGGGAAGGGGGGAAACAGGGGGGGGGGGAAACCGGGGGGGGGGGGGAAACGGGGGGGGGGGAAACGGGGGGGGGAAACGGGGGGGGGAACGGGGGGGGGGAACGGGGGG
>JAUMJJ010000901.1:0-64591 GCA_033556795.1 Tapera naevia | reverse complement strand
GTCTGCCAGCTTGCTCCTTTTTCTTTTTCAGTCAGGGTTGCTCCTTTTCTTTTCGTCGGTGCTCTTTTCCTTGTCTGCCAGCTTGCTCCTTTTTCTTTTTCAGTCAGGTTGCTCCTTTTCCCTTGTCTGCCAGCTTGCTCCTTTTTCTTTTTCAGTCAGGTTGCTCCTTTTCCTTGTCTGCCAGCTTGCTCCTTTTTCTTTTTCAGTCAGGTTGCTCCTTTTCCTTGTCTGCCAGCTTGCTCCTTTTTCTTTTTCAGTCAGGTTGCTCCTTTTCCTTGTCTGCCAGCTTGCTCCTTTTTCTTTTTCAGTCAGGTTGCTCCTTTTCCTTGTCTGCCAGCTTGCTCCTTTTTCTTTTCAGTCAGGTTGCTCCTTTTCCTTGTCTGCCAGCTTGCTCCTTTTTCTTTTCAGTCAGGTTGCTCCTTTTCCTTGTCTGCCAGCTTGCTCCTTTTTCTTTTCCAGTCAGGTTGCTGCTTTTCCTTGTCTGCCAGCTTGCTCCTTTTTCTTTTTCCAGTCAGGTTGCTCCTTTTCCTTGTCTGCCAGCTTGCTCCTTTTTCTTTTCCAGTCAGGCTTGCTCCTTTTCCTTGTCTGCCAGCTTGCTCCTTTTTCTTTTCAGTCAGGCTTGCTCCTTTTCCTTGTCTGCCAGCTTGCTCCTTTTTCTTTTCAGTCAGCTTGCTCCTTTTCCTTGTCTGCCAGCTTGCTCCTTTTTCTTTTTCAGTCAGCTTGCTCCTTTTCCTTGTCTGCCAGCTTGCTCCTTTTTCTTTTTCAGTCAGCTTGCTCCTTTTCCTTGTCTGCCAGCTTGCTCCTTTTTCTTTTTCAGTCAGCTTGCTCCTTTTCCTTGTCTGCCAGCTTGCTCCTTTTTCTTTTTCAGTCAGCTTGCTCCTTTTCCTTGTCTGCCAGCTTGCTCCTTTTTCTTTTTCAGTCAGCTTGCTCCTTTTCCTTGTCTGCCAGCTTGCTCCTTTTTCTTTTTCAGTCAGCTTGCTCCTTTTCCTTGTCTGCCAGCTTGCTCCTTTTTCTTTTTCAGTCAGCTTGCTCCTTTTCCTTGTCTGCCAGCTTGCTCCTTTTTCTTTTTCAGTCAGGTTGCTCCTTTTCCTTGTCTGCCAGCTTGCTCCTTTTTCTTTTCAGTCAGGTTGCTCCTTTTCCTTGTCTGCCAGCTTGCTCCTTTTCTTTTTCAGTCAGGTTGCTCCTTTTCCTTGTCTGCCAGCTTGCTCCTTTTCTTTTTCAGTCAGGTTGCTCCTTTTCCTTGTCTGCCAGCTTGCTCCTTTTCTTTTCTGTCCAGCTTGCTCCTTTTCCTTGTCTGCCAGCTTGCTCCTTTTCCTTGTCTGCCAGCTTGCTCCTTTTCCTTGTCTGCCAGCTTGCTCCTTTTCCTTGTCTGCCAGCTTGCTCCTTTTCCTTGTCTGCCAGCTTGCTCCTTTTCCTTGTCTGCCAGCTTGCTCCTTTTCCTTGTCTGCCAGCTTGCTCCTTTTCCTTGTCTGCCAGCTTGCTCCTTTTCCTTGTCTGCCAGCTTGCTCCTTTTCCTTGTCTGCCAGCTTGCTCCTTTTCCTTGTCTGCCAGCTTGCTCCTTTTCCTTGTCTGCCAGCTTGCTCCTTTTCTTGTCTGCCAGCTTGCTCCTTTTCCTTGTCTGCCAGCTTGCTCCTTTTCCTTGTCTGCCAGCTTGCTCCTTTTCCTTGTCTGCCAGCTTGCTCCTTTTCCTTGTCTGCCAGCTTGCTCTCTTTCCTTGTCTGCCAGCTTGCTCCTTTTCCTTGTCTGCCAGCTTGCTCCTTTTCCTTGTCTGCCAGCTTGCTCTCTTTCCTTGTCTGCGAGCTTGCTCCTTTTCCTTGTCTGCCAGCTTGCTCCTTTTCCTTGTCTGCCAGCTTGCTCCTTTTCCTTGTCTGCCAGCTTGCTCCTTTTCCTTGTCTGCCAGCTTGCTCCTTTTTCTTGTCAGTCAGGTTGCTGCTTTTCCTTGTCTGCCAGCTTGCTCCTTTTTCTTTTCCAGTCAGGTTGCTGCTTTTCCTTGTCTGCCAGCTTGCTCCTTTTCCTTGTCTGCCAGCTGCTCCTTTTTCTTTTCCAGTCAGGTTGCTGCTTTTCCTTGTCTGCCAGCTTGCTCCTTTTTCTTTTCCAGTCAGGTTGCTGCTTTTCCTTGTCTGCCAGCTTGCTCCTTTTTCTTTTCCAGTCAGGTTGCTGCTTTTCCTTGTCTGCCAGCTTGCTCCTTTTTCTTTTCCAGTCAGGTTGCTGCTTTTCCTTGTCTGCCAGCTTGCTCCTTTTTCTTTTCCAGTCAGGTTGCTGCTTTTCCTTGTCTGCCAGCTTGCTCCTTTTCCTTGTCTGCCAGCTTGCTCCTTTTTCTTTTCCAGTCAGGTTGCTGCTTTTCCTTGTCTGCCAGCTTGCTCCTTTTTCTTTTCCAGTCAGGTTGCTGCTTTTCCTTGTCTGCCAGCTTGCTCCTTTTTTCTTTTCCAGTCAGGTTGCTGCTTTTCCTTGTCTGCCAGCTTGCTCCTTTTTTCTTTTCCAGTCAGGTTGCTGCTTTTCCTTGTCTGCCAGCTTGCTCCTTTTTTTTTTTCAGTCAGGTTGCTGCTTTTCCTTGTCTGCCAGCTTGCTCCTTTTTCTTTTTCAGTCAGGTTGCTGCTTTTCCTTGTCTGCCAGCTTGCTCCTTTTTCTTTTCAGTCAGGTTGCTGCTTTTCCTTGTCTGCCAGCTTGCTCCTTTTTCTTTTTCAGTCAGGTTGCTGCTTTTCCTTGTCTGCCAGCTTGCTCCTTTTTCTTTTTCAGTCAGGTTGCTGCTTTTCCTTGTCTGCCAGCTTGCTCCTTTTTCTTTTTCAGTCAGGTTGCTGCTTTTCCTTGTCTGCCAGCTTGCTCCTTTTTCTTTTTCAGTCAGGTTGCTGCTTTTCCTTGTCTGCCAGCTTGCTCCTTTTTCTTTTTCAGTCAGGTTGCTCCTTTTCCTTGTCTGCCAGCTTGCTCCTTTTTCTTTTTCAGTCAGGTTGCTGCTTTTCCTTGTCTGCCAGCTTGCTCCTTTTTCTTTTTCAGTCAGGTTGCTCCTTTTCCTTGTCTGCCAGCTTGCTCCTTTTTCTTTTTCAGTCAGGTTGCTCCTTTTCCTTGTCTGCCAGCTTGCTCCTTTTTCTTTTTCAGTCAGGTTGCTCCTTTTCCTTGTCTGCCAGCTTGCTCCTTTTTCTTTTTCAGTCAGGTTGCTCCTTTTCCTTGTCTGCCAGCTTGCTCCTTTTTCTTTTTCAGTCAGGTTGCTCCTTTTCCTTGTCTGCCAGCTTGCTCCTTTTTCTTTTTCAGTCAGGTTGCTCCTTTTCCTTGTCTGCCAGCTTGCTCCTTTTTCTTTTTCAGTCAGGTTGCTCCTTTTCCTTGTCTGCCAGCTTGCTCCTTTTTCTTTTTCAGTCAGGTTGCTCCTTTTCCTTGTCTGCCAGCTTGCTCCTTTTTCTTTTTCAGTCAGGTTGCTCCTTTTCCTTGTCTGCCAGCTTGCTCCTTTTTCTTTTTCAGTCAGGTTGCTCCTTTTCCTTGTCTGCCAGCTTGCTCCTTTTTCTTTTTCAGTCAGGTTGCTCCTTTTCCTTGTCTGCCAGCTTGCTCCTTTTTCTTTTTCAGTCAGGTTGCTCCTTTTCCTTGTCTGCCAGCTTGCTCCTTTTTCTTTTTCAGTCAGGTTGCTCCTTTTCCTTGTCTGCCAGCTTGCTCTCTTTCCTTGTCTGCCAGCTTGCTCTCTTTCCTTGTCTGCCAGCTTGCTCCTTTTCCTTGTCTGCCAGCTTGCTCCTTTTCCTTGTCTGCCAGCTTGCTCCTTTTCCTTGTCTGCCAGCTTGCTCCTTTTCCTTGTCTGCCAGCTTGCTCTCTTTCCTTGTCTGCCAGCTTGCTCTCTTTCCTTGTCTGCCAGCTTGCTCCTTTTCCTTGTCTGCCAGCTTGCTCCTTTTCGTTGTCTGCCAGCTTGCTCCTTTTCCTTGTCTGCCAGCTTGCTCTCTTTCCTTGTCTGCCAGCTTGCTCCTTTTCCTTGTCTGCCAGCTTGCTCCTTTTCCTTGTCTGCCAGCTTGCTCCTTTTCCTTGTCTGCCAGCTTGCTCCTTTTCCTTGTCTGCCTGCTTGCTCCTTTTCCTTGTCTGCCAGCTTGCTCCTTTTTCTTTTCCAGTCAGGTTGCTGCTTTTCCTTGTCTGCCAGCTTGCTCCTTTTTCTTTTCCAGTCAGGTTGCTGCTTTTCCTTGTCTGCCAGCTTGCTCCTTTTTCTTTTTCAGTCAGGTTGCTGCTTTTCCTTGTCTGCCAGCTTGCTCCTTTTTCTTTTTCAGTCAGGTTGCTGCTTTTCCTTGTCTGCCAGCTTGATCCTTTTTCTTTTTCAGTCAGGTTGCTGCTTTTCCTTGTCTGCCAGCTTGCTCCTTTTTCTTTTTCAGTCAGGTTGCTGCTTTTCCTTGTCTGCCAGCTTGCTCCTTTTTCTTTTTCAGTCAGGTTGCTCCTTTTCCTTGTCTGCCAGCTTGCTCCTTTTTCTTTTTCAGTCAGGTTGCTCCTTTTCCTTGTCTGCCAGCTTGCTCCTTTTTCTTTTTCAGTCAGGTTGCTCCTTTTCCTTGTCTGCCAGCTTGCTCCTTTTTCTTTTTCAGTCAGGTTGCTCCTTTTCCTTGTCTGCCAGCTTGCTCCTTTTTCTTTTTCAGTCAGCTTGCTCCTTTTCCTTGTCTGCCAGCTTGCTCCTTTTTCTTTTTCAGTCAGCTTGCTCCTTTTCCTTGTCTGCCAGCTTGCTCCTTTTTCTTTTTCAGTCAGCTTGCTCCTTTTCCTTGTCTGGCAGCTTGCTCCTTTTTCTTTTTCAGTCAGCTTGCTCCTTTTCCTTGTCTGGCAGCTTGCTCCTTTTTCTTTTTCAGTCAGGTTGCTCCTTTTCCTTGTCTGCCAGCTTGCTCCTTTTTCTTTTTCAGTCAGGTTGCTCCTTTTCCTTGTCTGCCAGCTTGCTCCTTTTTCTTTTTCAGTCAGGTTGCTCCTTTTCCTTGTCTGCCAGCTTGCTCCTTTTTCTTTTTCAGTCAGGTTGCTCCTTTTCCTTGTCTGCCAGCTTGCTCCTTTTTCTTTTTCAGTCAGGTTGCTCCTTTTCCTTGTCTGCCAGCTTGCTCCTTTTTCTTTTCCAGTCAGGTTGCTGCTTTTCCTTGTCTGCCAGCTTGCTCCTTTTTCTTTTCCAGTCAGCTTGCTCCTTTTCCCTGTCTGCCAGCTTGCTCCTTTTTCTTTTCCAGTCAGCTTGCTCCTTTTCCTTGTCTGCCAGCTTGCTCCTTTTTCTTTTCCAGTCAGCTTGCTCCTTTTCCTTGTCTGCCAGCTTGCTCCTTTTTCTTTTTCAGTCAGCTTGCTCCTTTTCCTTGTCTGCCAGCTTGCTCCTTTTTCTTTTTCAGTCAGCTTGCTCCTTTTCCTTGTCTGCCAGCTTGCTCCTTTTTCTTTTTCAGTCAGCTTGCTCCTTTTCCTTGTCTGCCAGCTTGCTCCTTTTTCTTTTCCAGTCAGCTTGCTCCTTTTCCTTGTCTGCCAGCTTGCTCCTTTTTCTTTTCCAGTCAGGTTGCTGCTTTTCCTTGTCTGCCAGCTTGCTCCTTTTTCTTTTTCAGTCAGCTTGCTCCTTTTCCTTGTCTGCCAGCTTGCTCCTTTTTCTTTTTCAGTCAGCTTGCTCCTTTTCCTTGTCTGCCAGCTTGCTCCTTTTTCTTTTTCAGTCAGGTTGCTGCTTTTCCTTGTCTGCCAGCTTGCTCCTTTTTCTTTTTCAGTCAGGTTGCTGCTTTTCCTTGTCTGCCAGCTTGCTCCTTTTTCTTTTTCAGTCAGGTTGCTCCTTTTCCTTGTCTGCCAGCTTGCTTTTTTTTCTTTTTCAGTCAGGTTGCTCCTTTTCCTTGTCTGCCAGCTTGCTCCTTTTTCTTTTCCAGTCAGGTTGCTCCTTTTCCTTGTCTGCCAGCTTGCTCCTTTTTCTTTTTCAGTCAGGTTGCTCCTTTTCCTTGTCTGCCAGCTTGCTCCTTTTTCTTTTTCAGTCAGGTTGCTCCTTTTCCTTGTCTGCCAGCTTGCTCCTTTTTCTTTTTCAGTCAGGTTGCTCCTTTTCCTTGTCTGCCAGCTTGCTCCTTTTTCTTTTTCAGTCAGGTTGCTCCTTTTCCTTGTCTGCCAGCTTGCTCCTTTTTCTTTTTCAGTCAGGTTGCTCCTTTTCCTTGTCTGCCAGCTTGCTCCTTTTTCTTTTTCAGTCAGGTTGCTCCTTTTCCTTGTCTGCCAGCTTGCTCCTTTTTCTTTTTCAGTCAGGTTGCTCCTTTTCCTTGTCTGCCAGCTTGCTCCTTTTTCTTTTTCAGTCAGGTTGCTCCTTTTCCCTTGTCTGCCAGCTTGCTCCTTTTTCTTTTTCAGTCAGGTTGCTCCTTTTCCTTGTCTGCCAGCTTGCTCCTTTTTCTTTTTCAGTCAGGTTGCTCCTTTTCCTTGTCTGCCAGCTTGCTCCTTTTTCTTTTTCAGTCAGGTTGCTCCTTTTCCTTGTCTGCCAGCTTGCTCCTTTTTCTTTTTCAGTCAGGTTGCTCCTTTTCCTTGTCTGCCAGCTTGCTCCTTTTTCTTTTTCAGTCAGGTTGCTCCTTTTCCTTGTCTGCCAGCTTGCTCCTTTTTCTTTTTCAGTCAGGTTGCTCCTTTTCCTTGTCTGCCAGCTTGCTCTCTTTCCTTGTCTGCCAGCTTGCTCTCTTTCCTTGTCTGCCAGCTTGCTCCTTTTCCTTGTCTGCCAGCTTGCTCCTTTTCCTTGTCTGCCAGCTTGCTCCTTTTCCTTGTCTGCCAGCTTGCTCCTTTTCCTTGTCTGCCAGCTTGCTCCTTTTCCTTGTCTGCCAGCTTGCTCTCTTTCCTTGTCTGCCAGCTTGCTCTCTTTCCTTGTCTGCCAGCTTGCTCCTTTTCCTTGTCTGCCAGCTTGCTCCTTTTCCTTGTCTGCCAGCTTGCTCCTTTTCCTTGTCTGCCAGCTTGCTCTCTTTCCTTGTCTGCCAGCTTGCTCCTTTTCCTTGTCTGCCAGCTTGCTCCTTTTCCTTGTCTGCCAGCTTGCTCCTTTTCCTTGTCTGCCTGCTTGCTCCTTTTCCTTGTCTGCCAGCTTGCTCCTTTTCCTTGTCTGCCAGCTTGCTCCTTTTCCTTGTCTGCCAGCTTGCTCCTTTTCCTTGTCTGCCAGCTTGCTCCTTTTCCTTGTCTGCCAGCTTGCTCCTTTTCCTTGTCTGCCAGCTTGCTCCTTTTCCTTGTCTGCCAGCTTGCTCCTTTTCCTTGTCTGCCAGCTTGCTCCTTTTCCTTGTCTGCCAGCTTGCTCCTTTTTCTTTTTCAGTCAGGTTGCTGCTTTTCCTTGTCTGCCAGCTTGCTCCTTTTTCTTTTTCAGTCAGGTTGCTGCTTTTCCTTGTCTGCCAGCTTGCTCCTTTTTCTTTTTCAGTCAGGTTGCTGCTTTTCCTTGTCTGCCAGCTTGCTCCTTTTTCTTTTTCAGTCAGGTTGCTCCTTTTCCTTGTCTGCCAGCTTGCTCCTTTTTCTTTTTCAGTCAGGTTGCTCCTTTTCCTTGTCTGCCAGCTTGCTCCTTTTTCTTTTTCAGTCAGCTTGCTCCTTTTCCTTGTCTGCCAGCTTGCTCCTTTTTCTTTTTCAGTCAGCTTGCTCCTTTTCCTTGTCTGCCAGCTTGCTCCTTTTTCTTTTTCAGTCAGGTTGCTCCTTTTCCTTGTCTGCCAGCTTGCTCCTTTTTCTTTTTCAGTCAGGTTGCTCCTTTTCCTTGTCTGCCAGCTTGCTCCTTTTTCTTTTTCAGTCAGCTTGCTCCTTTTCCTTGTCTGCCAGCTTGCTCCTTTTTCTTTTTCAGTCAGCTTGCTCCTTTTCCTTGTCTGCCAGCTTGCTCCTTTTTCTTTTTCAGTCAGCTTGCTCCTTTTCCTTGTCTGCCAGCTTGCTCCTTTTTCTTTTTCAGTCAGGTTGCTGCTTTTCCTTGTCTGCCAGCTTGCTCCTTTTTCTTTTTCAGTCAGGTTGCTGCTTTTCCTTGTCTGCCAGCTTGCTCCTTTTTCTTTTTCAGTCAGGTTGCTGCTTTTCCTTGTCTGCCAGCTTGCTCCTTTTTCTTTTTCAGTCAGGTTGCTCCTTTTCCTTGTCCGCCAGCTTGCTCCTTTTTCTTTTTCAGTCAGGTTGCTCCTTTTCCTTGTCCGCCAGCTTGCTCCTTTTTCTTTTCAGTCAGGTTGCTCCTTTTCCTTGTCCGCCAGCTTGCTCCTTTTTCTTTTCCAGTCAGGTTGCTGCTTTTCCTTGTCTGCCAGCTTGCTCCTTTTTCTTTTCCAGTCAGGTTGCTGCTTTTCCTTGTCTGCCAGCTTGCTCCTTTTTCTTTTCCAGTCAGGTTGCTGCTTTTCCTTGTCTGCCAGCTTGCTCCTTTTTCTTTTCCAGTCAGCTTGCTGCTTTTCCTTGTCTGCCAGCTTGCTCCTTTTTCTTTTCCAGTCAGCTTGCTCCTTTTCCTTGTCTGCCAGCTTGCTCCTTTTTCTTTTCCAGTCAGCTTGCTCCTTTTCCTTGTCTGCCAGCTTGCTCCTTTTTCTTTTCCAGTCAGCTTGCTCCTTTTCCTTGTCTGCCAGCTTGCTCCTTTTGTCTTTTTCTCAGTCAGCTTGCTCCTTTTCCTTGTCTGCCAGCTTGCTCCTTTTTCTTTTCAGTCAGCTTGCTCCTTTTCCTTGTCTGCCAGCTTGCTCCTTTTTCTTTTTCAGTCAGCTTGCTCCTTTTCCTTGTCTGCCAGCTTGCTCCTTTTTCTTTTTCAGTCAGCTTGCTCCTTTTCCTTGTCTGCCAGCTTGCTCCTTTTTCTTTTTCAGTCAGCTTGCTCCTTTTCCTTGTCTGCCAGCTTGCTCCTTGTGGTGTTCAGTCAGCTTGCTCCTTTTCCTTGTCTGCCAGCTTGCTCCTTTTTCTTTTTCAGTCAGCTTGCTCCTTTTCCTTGTCTGCCAGCTTGCTCCTTTTTCTTTTTCAGTCAGCTTGCTCCTTTTCCTTGTCTGCCAGCTTGCTCCTTTTTCTTTTTCAGTCAGCTTGCTCCTTTTCCTTGTCTGCCAGCTTGCTCCTTTTTCTTTTCAGTCAGCTTGCTCCTTTTCCTTGTCTGCCAGCTTGCTCCTTTTTCTTTTTCAGTCAGCTTGCTCCTTTTCCTTGTCTGCCAGCTTGCTCCTTTTTCTTTTTCAGTCAGCTTGCTCCTTTTCCTTGTCTGCCAGCTTGCTCCTTTTTCCTTTTTCAGTCAGCTTGCTCCTTTTCCTTGTCTGCCAGCTTGCTCCTTTTTCTTTTTCAGTCAGCTTGCTCCTTTTCCTTGTCTGCCAGCTTGCTCCTTTTTCTTTTTCAGTCAGCTTGCTCCTTTTCCTTGTCTGCCAGCTTGCTCCTTTTTCTTTTTCAGTCAGCTTGCTCCTTTTCCTTGTCTGCCAGCTTGCTCCTTTTTCTTTTTCAGTCAGCTTGCTCCTTTTCCTTGTCTGCCAGCTTGCTCCTTTTTCTTTTTCAGTCAGCTTGCTCCTTTTCCTTGTCTGCCAGCTTGCTCCTTTTTCTTTTTCAGTCAGCTTGCTCCTTTTCCTTGTCTGCCAGCTTGCTCCTTTTTCTTTTTCAGTCAGCTTGCTCCTTTTCCTTGTCTGCCAGCTTGCTCCTTTTTCTTTTTTCAGTCAGCTTGCTCCTTTTCCTTGTCTGCCAGCTTGCTCCTTTTTCTTTTTCAGTCAGCTTGCTCCTTTTCCTTGTCTGCCAGCTTGCTCCTTTTTCTTTTTCAGTCAGCTTGCTCCTTTTCCTTGTCTGCCAGCTTGCTCCTTTTTCTTTTTCAGTCAGCTTGCTCCTTTTCCTTGTCTGCCAGCTTGCTCCTTTTTCTTTTTCAGTCAGCTTGCTCCTTTTCCTTGTCTGCCAGCTTGCTCCTTTTTCTTTTTCAGTCAGCTTGCTCCTTTTCCTTGTCTGCCAGCTTGCTCCGTTTCCTTGTCTGCCAGCTTGCTCCTTTTCCTTGTCTGCCAGCTTGCTCCGTTTCCTTGTCTGCCAGCTTGCTCCTTTTCCTTGTCTGCCAGCTTGCTCCGTTTCCTTGTCTGCCAGTTTGCTCCTTTTCCTTGTCTGCCAGCTTGCTCCTTTTCCTTGTCTGCCAGCTTGCTCCTTTTCCTTGTCTGCCAGCTTGCTCCTTTTCCTTGTCTGCCAGCTTGCTCCTTTTCCTTGTCTGCCAGCTTGCTCCTTTTCCTTGTCTGCCAGCTTGCTCCTTTTCCTTGTCTGCCAGCTTGCTCCTTTTCCATGTCTGCCAGCTTGCTCCTTTTCCATGTCTGCCAGCTTGCTCCTTTTCCTTGTCTGCCAGCTTGCTCCTTTTCCTTGTCTGCCAGCTTGCTCCTTTTCCTTGTCTGCCAGCTTGCTCCTTTTCCTTGTCTGCCAGCTTGCTCCTTTTCCTTGTCTGCCAGCTTGCTCCTTTTCCTTGTCTGCCAGCTTGCTCCTTTTCCTTGTCTGCCAGCTTGCTCCTTTTCCTTGTCTGCCAGCTTGCTCCTTTTCCTTGTCTGCCAGCTTGCTCCTTTTCCTTGTCTGCCAGCTTGCTCCTTTTCCTTGTCTGCCAGCTTGCTCCTTTTCCTTGTCTGCCAGCTTGCTCCTTTTCCTTGTCTGCCAGCTTGCTCCTTTTCCTTGTCTGCCAGCTTCACCTTTTCCTTGTCTGCCAGCTTGCTCCTTTTCCTTGTCTGCCAGCTTGCTCCTTTTCCTTGTCTGCCAGCTTGCTCCTTTTCCTTGTCTGCCAGCTTGCTCCTTTTCCTTGTCTGCCAGCTTGCTCCTTTTCCTTGTCTGCCAGCTTGCTCCTTTTCCTTGTCTGCCAGCTTGCTCCTTTTTCTTTTTCAGTCAGCTTGCTCCTTTTCCTTGTCTGCCAGCTTGCTCCTTTTTCTTTTTCAGTCAGCTTGCTCCTTTTCCTTGTCTGCCAGCTTGCTCCTTTTTCTTTTTTCAGTCAGCTTGCTCCTTTTCCTTGTCTGCCAGCTTGCTCCTTTTTCTTTTTCAGTCAGCTTGCTCCTTTTCCTTGTCTGCCAGCTTGCTCCTTTTTCTTTTTCAGTCAGCTTGCTCCTTTTCCTTGTCTGCCAGCTTGCTCCTTTTTCTTTTTCAGTCAGCTTGCTCCTTTTCCTTGTCTGCCAGCTTGCTCCTTTTTCTTTTTTCAGTCAGCTTGCTCCTTTTCCTTGTCTGCCAGCTTGCTCCTTTTTCTTTTTCAGTCAGCTTGCTCCTTTTCCTTGTCTGCCAGCTTGCTCCTTTTTCTTTTTCAGTCAGCTTGCTCCTTTTCCTTGTCTGCCAGCTTGCTCCTTTTTCTTTTTCAGTCAGCTTGCTCCGTTTCCTTGTCTGCCAGCTTGCTCCTTTTCCTTGTCTGCCAGTTTGCTCCTTTTCCTTGTCTGCCAGCTTGCTCCTTTTCCTTGTCTGCCAGCTTGCTCCTTTTCCTTGTCTGCCAGCTTGCTCCTTTTCCTTGTCTGCCAGCTTGCTCCTTTTCCTTGTCTGCCAGCTTGCTCCTTTTCCTTGTCTGCCAGCTTGCTCCTTTTCCATGTCTGCCAGCTTGCTCCTTTTCCTTGTCTGCCAGCTTGCTCCTTTTCCTTGTCTGCCAGCTTGCTCCTTTTCCTTGTCTGCCAGCTTGCTCCTTTTCCTTGTCTGCCAGCTTGCTCCTTTTCCTTGTCTGCCAGCTTGCTCCTTTTCCTTGTCTGCCAGCTTGCTCCTTTTCCTTGTCTGCCAGCTTGCTCCTTTTCCATGTCTGCCAGCTTGCTCCTTTTCCTTGTCTGCCAGCTTGCTCCTTTTCCTTGTCTGCCAGCTTGCTCCTTTTCCTTGTCTGCCAGCTTGCTCCTTTTCCTTGTCTGCCAGCTTGCTCCTTTTCCTTGTCTGCCAGCTTGCTCCTTTTTCTTTTCCAGTCAGGTTGCTGCTTTTCCTTGTCAGCCAGCTTGCTCCTTTTTCTTTTCCAGTCAGGTTGCTGCTTTTCCTTGTCTGCCAGCTTGCTCCTTTTTCTTTTCCAGTCAGGTTGCTGCTTTTCCTTGTCTGCCAGCTTGCTCCTTTTTCTTTTCCAGTCAGGTTGCTCCTTTTCCTTGTCTGCCAGCTTGCTCCTTTTTCTTTTCCAGTCAGGTTGCTCCTTTTCCTTGTCTGCCAGCTTGCTCCTTTTTCTTTTTCAGTCAGGTTGCTCCTTTTCCTTGTCTGCCAGCTTGCTCCTTTTTCTTTTTCAGTCAGGTTGCTCCTTTTCCTTGTCTGCCAGCTTGCTCCTTTTTCTTTTTCAGTCAGGTTGCTCCTTTTCCTTGTCTGCCAGCTTGCTCCTTTTTCTTTTTCAGTCAGGTTGCTCCTTTTCCTTGTCTGCCAGCTTGCTCCTTTTTCTTTTTCAGTCAGGTTGCTCCTTTTCCTTGTCTGCCAGCTTGCTCCTTTTTCTTTTTCAGTCAGGTTGCTCCTTTTCCTTGTCTGCCAGCTTGCTCCTTTTTCTTTTTCAGTCAGGTTGCTCCTTTTCCTTGTCTGCCAGCTTGCTCCTTTTTCTTTTTCAGTCAGGTTGCTCCTTTTCCTTGTCTGCCAGCTTGCTCCTTTTTCTTTTTCAGTCAGGTTGCTCCTTTTCCTTGTCTGCCAGCTTGCTCCTTTTTCTTTTTCAGTCAGCTTGCTCCTTTTCCTTGTCTGCCAGCTTGCTCCTTTTTCTTTTTCAGTCAGCTTGCTCCTTTTCCTTGTCTGCCAGCTTGCTCCTTTTTCTTTTTCAGTCAGCTTGCTCCTTTTCCTTGTCTGCCAGCTTGCTCCTTTTTCTTTTTCAGTCAGGTTGCTCCTTTTCCTTGTCTGCCAGCTTGCTCCTTTTTCTTTTTCAGTCAGGTTGCTGCTTTTCCTTGTCTGCCAGCTTGCTCCTTTTTCTTTTTCAGTCAGGTTGCTCCTTTTCCTTGTCTGCCAGCTTGCTCCTTTTTCTTTTTCAGTCAGGTTGCTCCTTTTCCTTGTCTGCCAGCTTGCTCCTTTTTCTTTTTCAGTCAGGTTGCTCCTTTTCCTTGTCTGCCAGCTTGCTCCTTTTTCTTTTTCAGTCAGGTTGCTCCTTTTTCTTTTTCAGTCAGGTTGCTCCTTTTCCTTGTCTGTCAGCTTGCTCCTTTTCCTTGTCTGCCAGCTTGCTCCTTTTCCTTGTCTGCCAGCTTGCTCCTTTTCCTTGTCTGCCAGCTTGCTCCTTTTCCTTGTCTGCCAGCTTGCTCCTTTTCCTTGTCTGCCAGCTTGCTCCTTTTCCTTGTCTGCCAGCTTGCTCCTTTTCCTTGTCTGCCAGCTTGCTCCTTTTCCTTGTCTGCCAGCTTGCTCCTTTTCCTTGTCTGCCAGCTTGCTCTCTTTCCTTGTCTGCCAGCTTGCTCCTTTTCCTTGTCTGCCAGCTTGCTCCTTTTCCTTGTCTGCCAGCTTGCTCCTTTTCCTTGTCTGCCAGCTTGCTCTCTTTCCTTGTCTGCCAGCTTGCTCCTTTTCCTTGTCTGCCAGCTTGCTCCTTTTCCTTGTCTGCCAGCTTGCTCTCTTTCCTTGTCTGCGAGCTTGCTCCTTTTCCTTGTCTGCCAGCTTGCTCCTTTTCCTTGTCTGCCAGCTTGCTCTCTTTCCTTGTCTGCCAGCTTGCTCCTTTTCCTTGTCTGCCAGCTTGCTCCTTTTCCTTGTCTGCCAGCTTGCTCCTTTTCCTTGTCTGCCTGCTTGCTCCTTTTCCTTGTCTGCCAGCTTGCTCCTTTTTCTTTTCAGTCAGGTTGCTGCTTTTCCTTGTCTGCCAGCTTGCTCCTTTTTCTTTTCCAGTCAGGTTGCTGCTTTTCCTTGTCTGCCAGCTTGCTCCTTTTCCTTGTCTGCCAGCTTGCTCCTTTTTCTTTTCCAGTCAGGTTGCTGCTTTTTCTTGTCTGCCAGCTTGCTCCTTTTTCTTTTCCAGTCAGGTTGCTGCTTTTCCTTGTCTGCCAGCTTGCTCCTTTTTTCTTTTCCAGTCAGGTTGCTGCTTTTCCTTGTCTGCCAGCTTGCTCCTTTTTCTTTTTCAGTCAGGTTGCTGCTTTTCCTTGTCTGCCAGCTTGCTCCTTTTTCTTTTTCAGTCAGGTTGCTGCTTTTCCTTGTCTGCCAGCTTGCTCCTTTTTCTTTTTCAGTCAGGTTGCTGCTTTTCCTTGTCTGCCAGCTTGCTCCTTTTTCTTTTTCAGTCAGGTTGCTGCTTTTCCTTGTCTGCCAGCTTGCTCCTTTTTCTTTTTCAGTCAGGTTGCTGCTTTTCCTTGTCTGCCAGCTTGCTCCTTTTTCTTTTTCAGTCAGGTTGCTGCTTTTCCTTGTCTGCCAGCTTGCTCCTTTTTCTTTTTCAGTCAGGTTGCTCCTTTTCCTTGTCTGCCAGCTTGCTCCTTTTTCTTTTTCAGTCAGGTTGCTCCTTTTCCTTGTCTGCCAGCTTGCTCCTTTTTCTTTTTCAGTCAGGTTGCTCCTTTTCCTTGTCTGCCAGCTTGCTCCTTTTTCTTTTTCAGTCAGGTTGCTCCTTTTCCTTGTCTGCCAGCTTGCTCCTTTTTCTTTTTCAGTCAGGTTGCTCCTTTTCCTTGTCTGCCAGCTTGCTCCTTTTCCTTTTTCAGTCAGGTTGCTCCTTTTCCTTGTCTGCCAGCTTGCTCCTTTTCCTTTTTCAGTCAGGTTGCTCCTTTTCCTTGTCTGCCAGCTTGCTCCTTTTTCTTTTTCAGTCAGGTTGCTGCTTTTCCTTGTCTGCCAGCTTGCTCCTTTTTCTTTTTCAGTCAGGTTGCTGCTTTTCCTTGTCTGCCAGCTTGCTCCTTTTTCTTTTTCAGTCAGGTTGCTGCTTTTCCTTGTCTGCCAGCTTGCTCCTTTTTCTTTTTCAGTCAGGTTGCTGCTTTTCCTTGTCTGCCAGCTTGCTCCTTTTTCTTTTTCAGTCAGGTTGCTGCTTTTCCTTGTCTGCCAGCTTGCTCCTTTTTCTTTTTCAGTCAGGTTGCTGCTTTTCCTTGTCTGCCAGCTTGCTCCTTTTTCTTTTTCAGTCAGGTTGCTCCTTTTCCTTGTCTGCCAGCTTGCTCCTTTTCCTTGTCTGCCAGCTTGCTCCTTTTCCTTGTCTGCCAGCTTGCTCCTTTTCCTTGTCTGCCAGCTTGCTCCTTTTCCTTGTCTGCCAGCTTGCTCCTTTTCCTTGTCTGCCAGCTTGCTCCTTTTCCTTGTCTGCCAGCTTGCTCCTTTTCCTTGTCTGCCAGCTTGCTCCTTTTCCTTGTCTGCCAGCTTGCTCCTTTTCCTTGTCTGCCAGCTTGCTCCTTTTCCTTGTCTGCCAGCTTGCTCCTTTTCCTTGTCTGCCAGCTTGCTCCTTTTTCTTGTCTGTCAGCTTGCTCCTTTTCCTTGTCTGCCAGCTTGCTCCTTTTTCTTGTCTGTCAGCTTGCTCCTTTTTCCTTGTCTGCCAGCTTGCTCCTTTTTCTTGTCTGTCAGCTTGCTCCTTTTTCCTTGTCTGCCAGCTTGCTCCTTTTTCTTTTTCAGTCAGGTTGCTGCTTTTCCTTGTCTGCCAGCTTGCTCCTTTTTCTTTTTCAGTCAGGTTGCTGCTTTTCCTTGTCTGCCAGCTTGCTCCTTTTTCTTTTTCAGTCAGGTTGCTGCTTTTCCTTGTCTGCCAGCTTGCTCCTTTTTCTTTTTCAGTCAGGTTGCTGCTTTTCCTTGTCTGCCAGCTTGCTCCTTTTTCTTTTTCAGTCAGGTTGCTGCTTTTCCTTGTCTGCCAGCTTGCTCCTTTTTCTTTTTCAGTCAGGTTGCTGCTTTTCCTTGTCTGCCAGCTTGCTCCTTTTTCTTTTTCAGTCAGGTTGCTCCTTTTCCTTGTCTGCCAGCTTGCTCCTTTTTCTTTTTCAGTCAGGTTGCTCCTTTTCCTTGTCTGCCAGCTTGCTCCTTTTCCTTGTCTGCCAGCTTGCTCCTTTTCCTTGTCTGCCAGCTTGCTCTCTTTCCGTGTCTGCCAGCTTGCTCCTTTTCCTTGTCTGCCAGCTTGCTCTCTTTCCTTGTCTGCCAGCTTGCTCCTTTTTCTTTTCCAGTCAGGTTGCTGCTTTTCCTTGTCTGCCAGCTTGCTCCTTTTTCTTTTCCAGTCAGGTTGCTGCTTTTCCTTGTCTGCCAGCTTGCTCCTTTTTCTTTTCCAGTCAGGTTGCTGCTTTTCCTTGTCTGCCAGCTTGCTCCTTTTTCTTTTCCAGTCAGGTTGCTGCTTTTCCTTGTCTGCCAGCTTGCTCCTTTTTCTTTTCCAGTCAGGTTGCTGCTTTTCCTTGTCTGCCAGCTTGCTCCTTTTTCTTTTCCAGTCTGGTTGCTGCTTTTCCTTGTCTGCCAGCTTGCTCCTTTTTCTTTTCAGTCAGGTTGCTCCTTTTCCTTGTCTGCCAGCTTGCTCCTTTTCCTTGTCTGCCAGCTTGCTCCTTTTTCTTTTTCAGTCAGGTTGCTCCTTTTCCTTGTCTGCCAGCTTGCTCCTTTTTCTTTTTCAGTCAGGTTGCTCCTTTTCCTTGTCTGCCAGCTTGCTCCTTTTTCTTTTTCAGTCAGGTTGCTCCTTTTCCTTGTCTGCCAGCTTGCTCCTTTTTCTTTTTCAGTCAGGTTGCTCCTTTTCCTTGTCTGCCAGCTTGCTCCTTTTTCTTTTTCAGTCAGGTTGCTCCTTTTCCTTGTCTGCCAGCTTGCTCCTTTTTCTTTTTCAGTCAGGTTGCTCCTTTTCCTTGTCTGCCAGCTTGCTCCTTTTTCTTTTTCAGTCAGCTTGCTCCTTTTCCTTGTCTGCCAGCTTGCTCCTTTTTCTTTTTCAGTCAGCTTGCTCCTTTTCCTTGTCTGCCAGCTTGCTCCTTTTTCTTTTTCAGTCAGCTTGCTCCTTTTCCTTGTCTGCCAGCTTGCTCCTTTTTCTTTTTCAGTCAGCTTGCTCCTTTTCCTTGTCTGCCAGCTTGCTCCTTTTCCTTGTCTGTCAGCTTGCTCCTTTTCCTTGTCTGCCAGCTTGCTCCTTTTTCTTTTCCAGTCAGGTTGCTGCTTTTCCTTGTCTGCCAGCTTGCTCCTTTTTCTTTTCCAGTCAGGTTGCTGCTTTTCCTTGTCTGCCAGCTTGCTCCTTTTTCTTTTCCAGTCAGGTTGCTGCTTTTCCTTGTCTGCCAGCTTGCTCCTTTTTCTTTTTCAGTCAGGTTGCTGCTTTTCCTTGTCTGCCAGCTTGCTCCTTTTTCTTTTTCAGTCAGGTTGCTGCTTTTCCTTGTCTGCCAGCTTGCTCCTTTTTCTTTTTCAGTCAGGTTGCTGCTTTTCCTTGTCTGCCAGCTTGCTCCTTTTTCTTTTTCAGTCAGGTTGCTGCTTTTCCTTGTCTGCCAGCTTGCTCCTTTTTCTTTTTCAGTCAGGTTGCTCCTTTTCCTTGTCTGCCAGCTTGCTCCTTTTTCTTTTTCAGTCAGGTTGCTCCTTTTCCTTGTCTGCCAGCTTGCTCCTTTTTCTTTTTCAGTCAGGTTGCTCCTTTTCCTTGTCTGCCAGCTTGCTCCTTTTTCTTTTTCAGTCAGGTTGCTCCTTTTCCTTGTCTGCCAGCTTGCTCCTTTTTCTTTTTCAGTCAGGTTGCTCCTTTTCCTTGTCTGCCAGCTTGCTCCTTTTTCTTTTTCAGTCAGGTTGCTCCTTTTCCTTGTCTGCCAGCTTGCTCCTTTTCCTTGTCTGCCAGCTTGCTCCTTTTCCTTGTCTGCCAGCTTGCTCCTTTTCCTTGTCTGCCAGCTTGCTCCTTTTCCTTGTCTGCCAGCTTGCTCCTTTTCCTTGTCTGCCAGCTTGCTCCTTTTCCTTGTCTGCCAGCTTGCTCCTTTTCCTTGTCTGCCAGCTTGCTCCTTTTCCTTGTCTGCAGCTTGCTCCTTTTCCTTGTCTGCCAGCTTGCTCCTTTTCCTTGTCTGCCAGCTTGCTCCTTTTCCTTGTCTGCCAGCTTGCTCCTTTTCCTTGTCTGCCAGCTTGCTCCTTTTCCTTGTCTGCCAGCTTGCTCCTTTTCCTTGTCTGCCAGCTTGCTCCTTTTCCTTGTCTGCCAGCTTGCTCCTTTTTCTTGTCTGTCAGCTTGCTCCTTTTCCTTGTCTGCCAGCTTGCTCCTTTTTCTTGTCTGTCAGCTTGCTCCTTTTTCCTTGTCTGCCAGCTTGCTCCTTTTTCTTGTCTGTCAGCTTGCTCCTTTTTCTTTTCAGTCAGGTTGCTGCTTTTCCTTGTCTGCCAGCTTGCTCCTTTTTCTTTTTCAGTCAGGTTGCTGCTTTTCCTTGTCTGCCAGCTTGCTCCTTTTTCTTTTTCAGTCAGGTTGCTGCTTTTCCTTGTCTGCCAGCTTGCTCCTTTTTCTTTTTCAGTCAGGTTGCTGCTTTTCCTTGTCTGCCAGCTTGCTCCTTTTTCTTTTTCAGTCAGGTTGCTCCTTTTCCTTGTCTGCCAGCTTGCTCCTTTTTCTTTTTCAGTCAGGTTGCTCCTTTTCCTTGTCTGCCAGCTTGCTCCTTTTTCTTTTTCAGTCAGGTTGCTCCTTTTCCTTGTCTGCCAGCTTGCTCCTTTTTCTTTTTCAGTCAGCTTGCTCCTTTTCCTTGTCTGCCAGCTTGCTCTCTTTCCGTGTCTGTCAGCTTGCTCCTTTTCCTTGTCTGCCAGCTTGCTCTCTTTCCTTGTCTGCCAGCTTGCTCCTTTTTCTTTTCCAGTCAGGTTGCTGCTTTTCCTTGTCTGCCAGCTTGCTCCTTTTTCTTTTCCAGTCAGGTTGCTGCTTTTCCTTGTCTGCCAGCTTGCTCCTTTTTCTTTTCCAGTCAGGTTGCTGCTTTTCCTTGTCTGCCAGCTTGCTCCTTTTTCTTTTCCAGTCAGGTTGCTGCTTTTCCTTGTCTGCCAGCTTGCTCCTTTTTCTTTTCCAGTCAGGTTGCTGCTTTTCCTTGTCTGCCAGCTTGCTCCTTTTTCTTTTCCAGTCAGGTTGCTGCTTTTCCTTGTCTGCCAGCTTGCTCCTTTTTCTTTTCCAGTCAGGTTGCTGCTTTTCCTTGTCTGCCAGCTTGCTCCTTTTTCTTTTCCAGTCAGGTTGCTGCTTTTCCTTGTCTGCCAGCTTGCTCCTTTTTCTTTTCCAGTCAGGTTGCTGCTTTTCCTTGTCTGCCAGCTTGCTCCTTTTTCTTTTCCAGTCAGGTTGCTGCTTTTCCTTGTCTGCCAGCTTGCTCCTTTTTCTTTTCCAGTCAGGTTGCTGCTTTTCCTTGTCTGCCAGCTTGCTCCTTTTTCTTTTTCAGTCAGGTTGCTCCTTTTCCTTGTCTGCCAGCTTGCTCCTTTTTCTTTTTCAGTCAGGTTGCTCCTTTTCCTTGTCTGCCAGCTTGCTCCTTTTTCTTTTTCAGTCAGGTTTCTCCTTTTTCTTTTTCAGTCAGGTTGCTCCTTTTCCTTGTCTGCCAGCTTGCTCCTTTTTCTTTTTCAGTCAGGTTGCTCCTTTTCCTTGTCTGCCAGCTTGCTCCTTTTTCTTTTTCAGTCAGGTTGCTCCTTTTCCTTGTCTGCCAGCTTGCTCCTTTTTCTTTTTCAGTCAGGTTGCTCTTTTCCTTGTCTGCCAGCTTGCTCCTTTTTCTTTTTCAGTCAGGTTGCTCCTTTTCCTTGTCTGCCAGCTTGCTCCTTTTTCTTTTTCAGTCAGCTTGCTCCTTTTCCTTGTCTGCCAGCTTGCTCCTTTTTCTTTTTCAGTCAGCTTGCTCCTTTTCCTTGTCTGCCAGCTTGCTCCTTTTTCTTTTTCAGTCAGCTTGCTCCTTTTCCTTGTCTGCCAGCTTGCTCCTTTTCCTTGTCTGCCAGCTTGCTCCTTTTCCTTGTCTGCCAGCTTGCTCCTTTTCCTTGTCTGCCAGCTTGCTCCTTTTCCTTGTCTGCCAGCTTGCTCCTTTTCCTTGTCTGCCAGCTTGCTCTCTTTCCTTGTCTGCCAGCTTGTTCCTTTTCCTTGTCTGCCAGCTTGCTCCTTTTCCTTGTCAGCCAGCTTGCTCTCTTTCCTTGTCTGCCAGCTTGCTCCTTTTTCTTTTCCAGTCAGGTTGCTGCTTTTCCTTGTCTGCCAGCTTGCTCCTTTTTCTTTTCCAGTCAGGTTGCTGCTTTTCCTTGTCTGCCAGCTTGCTCCTTTTTCTTTTCCAGTCAGGTTGCTGCTTTTCCTTGTCTGCCAGCTTGCTCCTTTTTCTTTTTCAGTCAGGTTGCTCCTTTTCCTTGTCTGCCAGCTTGCTCCTTTTTCTTTTTCAGTCAGGTTGCTCCTTTTCCTTGTCTGCCAGCTTGCTCCTTTTCCTTGTCTGCCAGCTTGCTCCTTTTCCTTGTCTGCCAGCTTGCTCCTTTTCCTTGTCTGCCAGCTTGCTCCTTTTCCTTGTCTGCCAGCTTGCTCCTTTTCCTTGTCTGCCAGCTTGCTCCTTTTCCTTGTCTGCCAGCTTGCTCCTTTTCCTTGTCTGCCAGCATGCTCCTTTTCCTTGTCTGCCAGCTTGCTCCTTTTTCCTTGTCTGCCAGCTTGCTCCTTTTTCCTTGTCTGCCAGCTTGCTCCTTTTTCTTTTTCAGTCAGGTTGCTGCTTTTCCTTGTCTGCCAGCTTGCTCCTTTTTCTTTTTCAGTCAGGTTGCTGCTTTTCCTTGTCTGCCAGCTTGCTCCTTTTTCTTTTTCAGTCAGGTTGCTGCTTTTCCTTGTCTGCCAGCTTGCTCCTTTTTCTTTTTCAGTCAGGTTGCTGCTTTTCCTTGTCTGCCAGCTTGCTCCTTTTTCTTTTTCAGTCAGGTTGCTCCTTTTCCTTGTCTGCCAGCTTGCTCCTTTTTCTTTTTCAGTCAGGTTGCTGCTTTTCCTTGTCTGCCAGCTTGCTCCTTTTTCTTTTTCAGTCAGGTTGCTCCTTTTCCTTGTCTGCCAGCTTGCTCCTTTTTCTTTTTCAGTCAGGTTGCTCCTTTTCCTTGTCTGCCAGCTTGCTCCTTTTTCTTTTTCAGTCAGGTTGCTCCTTTTCCTTGTCTGCCAGCTTGCTCCTTTTTCTTTTTCAGTCAGGTTGCTCCTTTTTCTTTTTCAGTCAGGTTGCTCCTTTTTCTTTTTCAGTCAGGTTGCTCCTTTTCCTTGTCTGCCAGCTTGCTCCTTTTCCTTGTCTGCCAGCTTGCTCCTTTTCCTTGTCTGCCAGCTTGCTCCTTTTCCTTGTCTGCCAGCTTGCTCCTTTTCCTTGTCTGCCAGCTTGCTCCTTTTCCTTGTCTGCCAGCTTGCTCCTTTTCCTTGTCTGCCAGCTTGCTCCTTTTCCTTGTCTGCCAGCTTGCTCCTTTTCCTTGTCTGCCAGCTTGCTCCTTTTCCTTGTCTGCCAGCTTGCTCCTTTTCCTTGTCTGCCAGCTTGCTCCTTTTCCTTGTCTGCCAGCTTGCTCCTTTTCCTTGTCTGCCAGCTTGCTCCTTTTTCTTGTCTGTCAGCTTGCTCCTTTTCCTTGTCTGCCAGCTTGCTCCTTTTTCTTGTCTGTCAGCTTGCTCCTTTTCCTTGTCTGCCAGCTTGCTCCTTTTTCTTGTCTGTCAGCTTGCTCCTTTTTCTTGTCTGCCAGCTTGCTCCTTTTCCTTGTCTGCCAGCTTGCTCCTTTTCCTTGTCTGCCAGCTTGCTCTCTTTCCGTGTCTGCCAGCTTGCTCCTTTTCCTTGTCTGCCAGCTTGCTCTCTTTCCTTGTCTGCCAGCTTGCTCCTTTTTCTTTTCCAGTCAGGTTGCTGCTTTTCCTTGTCTGCCAGCTTGCTCCTTTTTCTTTTCCAGTCAGGTTGCTGCTTTTCCTTGTCTGCCAGCTTGCTCCTTTTTCTTTTCCAGTCAGGTTGCTGCTTTTCCTTGTCTGCCAGCTTGCTCCTTTTTCTTTTCCAGTCAGGTTGCTGCTTTTCCTTGTCTGCCAGCTTGCTCCTTTTTCTTTTCCAGTCTGGTTGCTGCTTTTCCTTGTCTGCCAGCTTGCTCCTTTTTCTTTTTCAGTCAGGTTGCTCCTTTTCCTTGTCTGCCAGCTTGCTCCTTTTTCTTTTTCAGTCAGGTTTCTCCTTTTCCTTGTCTGCCAGCTTGCTCCTTTTCCTTGTCTGCCAGCTTGCTCCTTTTTCTTTTTCAGTCAGGTTGCTCCTTTTCCTTGTCTGCCAGCTTGCTCCTTTTTCTTTTTCAGTCAGGTTGCTCCTTTTCCTTGTCTGCCAGCTTGCTCCTTTTTCTTTTTCAGTCAGGTTGCTCCTTTTCCTTGTCTGCCAGCTTGCTCCTTTTTCTTTTTCAGTCAGGTTGCTCCTTTTCCTTGTCTGCCAGCTTGCTCCTTTTTCTTTTTCAGTCAGGTTGCTCCTTTTCCTTGTCTGCCAGCTTGCTCCTTTTTCTTTTTCAGTCAGGTTGCTCCTTTTCCTTGTCTGCCAGCTTGCTCCTTTTTCTTTTTCAGTCAGCTTGCTCCTTTTCCTTGTCTGCCAGCTTGCTCCTTTTTCTTTTTCAGTCAGCTTGCTCCTTTTCCTTGTCTGCCAGCTTGCTCCTTTTTCTTTTTCAGTCAGCTTGCTCCTTTTCCTTGTCTGCCAGCTTGCTCCTTTTTCTTTTTCAGTCAGCTTGCTCCTTTTCCTTGTCTGCCAGCTTGCTCCTTTTTCTTTTTCAGTCAGCTTGCTCCTTTTCCTTGTCTGCCAGCTTGCTCCTTTTCCTTGTCTGCCAGCTTGCTCCTTTTCCTTGTCTGCCAGCTTGCTCCTTTTCCTTGTCTGCCAGCTTGCTCCTTTTTCTTTTCCAGTCAGGTTGCTGCTTTTCCTTGTCTGCCAGCTTGCTCCTTTTTCTTTTCCAGTCAGGTTGCTGCTTTTCCTTGTCTGCCAGCTTGCTCCTTTTTTCTTTTCCAGTCAGGTTGCTGCTTTTCCTTGTCTGCCAGCTTGCTCCTTTTTCTTTTTCAGTCAGGTTGCTGCTTTTCCTTGTCTGCCAGCTTGCTCCTTTTTCTTTTTCAGTCAGGTTGCTGCTTTTCCTTGTCTGCCAGCTTGCTCCTTTTTCTTTTTCAGTCAGGTTGCTGCTTTTCCTTGTCTGCCAGCTTGCTCCTTTTTCTTTTTCAGTCAGGTTGCTCCTTTTCCTTGTCTGCCAGCTTGCTCCTTTTTCTTTTTCAGTCAGGTTGCTCCTTTTCCTTGTCTGCCAGCTTGCTCCTTTTTCTTTTTCAGTCAGGTTGCTCCTTTTCCTTGTCTGCCAGCTTGCTCCTTTTTCTTTTTCAGTCAGGTTGCTCCTTTTCCTTGTCTGCCAGCTTGCTCCTTTTTCTTTTTCAGTCAGGTTGCTCCTTTTCCTTGTCTGCCAGCTTGCTCCTTTTTCTTTTTCAGTCAGGTTGCTCCTTTTCCTTGTCTGCCAGCTTGCTCCTTTTTCTTTTTCAGTCAGGTTGCTCCTTTTCCTTGTCTGCCAGCTTGCTCCTTTTCCTTGTCTGCCAGCTTGCACCTTTTCCTTGTCTGCCAGCTTGCTCCTTTTCCTTGTCTGCCAGCTTGCTCCTTTTCCTTGTCTGCCAGCTTGCTCCTTTTCCTTGTCTGCCAGCTTGCTCCTTTTCCTTGTCTGCCAGCTTGCTCCTTTTCCTTGTCTGCCAGCTTGCTCCTTTTCCTTGTCTGCCAGCTTGCTCCTTTTCCTTGTCTGCCAGCTTGCTCCTTTTCCTTGTCTGCCAGCTTGCTCCTTTTCCTTGTCTGCCAGCTTGCTCCTTTTCCTTGTCTGCCAGCTTGCTCCTTTTCCTTGTCTGCCAGCTTGCTCCTTTTTCTTGTCTGTCAGCTTGCTCCTTTTCCTTGTCTGCCAGCTTGCTCCTTTTTCTTGTCTGTCAGCTTGCTCCTTTTTCCTTGTCTGCCAGCTTGCTCCTTTTTCTTGTCTGTCAGCTTGCTCCTTTTTCTTTTTCAGTCAGGTTGCTGCTTTTCCTTGTCTGCCAGCTTGCTCCTTTTTCTTTTTCAGTCAGGTTGCTGCTTTTCCTTGTCTGCCAGCTTGCTCCTTTTTCTTTTTCAGTCAGGTTGCTGCTTTTCCTTGTCTGCCAGCTTGCTCCTTTTTCTTTTTCAGTCAGGTTGCTGCTTTTCCTTGTCTGCCAGCTTGCTCCTTTTTCTTTTTCAGTCAGGTTGCTCCTTTTCCTTGTCTGCCAGCTTGCTCCTTTTTCTTTTTCAGTCAGGTTGCTCCTTTTCCTTGTCTGCCAGCTTGCTCCTTTTTCTTTTTCAGTCAGGTTGCTCCTTTTCCTTGTCTGCCAGCTTGCTCCTTTTTCTTTTTCAGTCAGGTTGCTCCTTTTCCTTGTCTGCCAGCTTGCTCTCTTTCCGTGTCTGCCAGCTTGCTCCTTTTCCTTGTCTGCCAGCTTGCTCTCTTTCCGTGTCTGCCAGCTTGCTCCTTTTTCTTTTCCAGTCAGGTTGCTGCTTTTCCTTGTCTGCCAGCTTGCTCCTTTTTCTTTTCCAGTCAGGTTGCTGCTTTTCCTTGTCTGCCAGCTTGCTCCTTTTTCTTTTCCAGTCAGGTTGCTGCTTTTCCTTGTCTGCCAGCTTGCTCCTTTTTCTTTTCCAGTCAGGTTGCTGCTTTTCCTTGTCTGCCAGCTTGCTCCTTTTTCTTTTCCAGTCAGGTTGCTGCTTTTCCTTGTCTGCCAGCTTGCTCCTTTTTCTTTTCCAGTCAGGTTGCTGCTTTTCCTTGTCTGCCAGCTTGCTCCTTTTTCTTTTCCAGTCAGGTTGCTGCTTTTCCTTGTCTGCCAGCTTGCTCCTTTTTCTTTTCCAGTCAGGTTGCTGCTTTTCCTTGTCTGCCAGCTTGCTCCTTTTTCTTTTCCAGTCAGGTTGCTGCTTTTCCTTGTCTGCCAGCTTGCTCCTTTTTCTTTTCCAGTCAGGTTGCTGCTTTTCCTTGTCTGCCAGCTTGCTCCTTTTTCTTTTCCAGTCAGGTTGCTGCTTTTCCTTGTCTGCCAGCTTGCTCCTTTTTCTTTTCCAGTCAGGTTGCTGCTTTTCCTTGTCTGCCAGCTTGCTCCTTTTTCTTTTTCAGTCAGGTTGCTCCTTTTCCTTGTCTGCCAGCTTGCTCCTTTTTCTTTTTCAGTCAGGTTTCTCCTTTTCCTTGTCTGCCAGCTTGCTCCTTTTTCTTTTTCAGTCAGGTTTCTCCTTTTCCTTGTCTGCCAGCTTGCTCCTTTTCCTTGTCTGCCAGCTTGCTCCTTTTCTTGTCTGCCAGCTTGCTCCTTTTTCTTTTTCAGTCAGGTTGCTCCTTTTCCTTGTCTGCCAGCTTGCTCCTTTTTCTTTTTCAGTCAGGTTGCTCCTTTTCCTTGTCTGCCAGCTTGCTCCTTTTTCTTTTTCAGTCAGGTTGCTCCTTTTCCTTGTCTGCCAGCTTGCTCCTTTTTCTTTTTCAGTCAGGTTGCTCCTTTTCCTTGTCTGCCAGCTTGCTCCTTTTTCTTTTTCAGTCAGGTTGCTCCTTTTCCTTGTCTGCCAGCTTGCTCCTTTTTCTTTTTCAGTCAGGTTGCTCCTTTTCCTTGTCTGCCAGCTTGCTCCTTTTTCTTTTTCAGTCAGGTTGCTCCTTTTCCTTGTCTGCCAGCTTGCTCCTTTTTCTTTTTCAGTCAGCTTGCTCCTTTTCCTTGTCTGCCAGCTTGCTCCTTTTTCTTTTTCAGTCAGCTTGCTCCTTTTCCTTGTCTGCCAGCTTGCTCCTTTTCCTTGTCTGCCAGCTTGCTCCTTTTCCTTGTCTGCCAGCTTGCTCCTTTTCCTTGTCTGCCAGCTTGCTCCTTTTCCTTGTCTGCCAGCTTGCTCCTTTTCCTTGTCTGCCAGCTTGCTCTCTTTCCTTGTCTGCCAGCTTGCTCCTTTTTCTTTTCCAGTCAGGTTGCTGCTTTTCCTTGTCTGCCAGCTTGCTCCTTTTTCTTTTCCAGTCAGGTTGCTGCTTTTCCTTGTCTGCCAGCTTGCTCCTTTTTCTTTTCCAGTCAGGTTGCTGCTTTTCCTTGTCTGCCAGCTTGCTCCTTTTTCTTTTTCAGTCAGGTTGCTCCTTTTCCTTGTCTGCCAGCTTGCTCCTTTTTCTTTTTCAGTCAGGTTGCTCCTTTTCCTTGTCTGCCAGCTTGCTCCTTTTCCTTGTCTGCCAGCTTGCTCCTTTTCCTTGTCTGCCAGCTTGCTCCTTTTCCTTGTCTGCCAGCTTGCTCCTTTTCCTTGTCTGCCAGCTTGCTCCTTTTCCTTGTCTGCCAGCTTGCTCCTTTTCCTTGTCTGCCAGCTTGCTCCTTTTCCTTGTCTGCCAGCTTGCTCCTTTTCCTTGTCTGCCAGCTTGCTCCTTTTTCCTTGTCTGCCAGCTTGCTCCTTTTTCCTTGTCTGCCAGCTTGCTCCTTTTTCTTTTTCAGTCAGGTTGCTGCTTTTCCTTGTCTGCCAGCTTGCTCCTTTTTCTTTTTCAGTCAGGTTGCTGCTTTTCCTTGTCTGCCAGCTTGCTCCTTTTTCTTTTTCAGTCAGGTTGCTGCTTTTCCTTGTCTGCCAGCTTGCTCCTTTTTCTTTTTCAGTCAGGTTGCTGCTTTTCCTTGTCTGCCAGCTTGCTCCTTTTTCTTTTTCAGTCAGGTTGCTGCTTTTCCTTGTCTGCCAGCTTGCTCCTTTTTCTTTTTCAGTCAGGTTGCTGCTTTTCCTTGTCTGCCAGCTTGCTCCTTTTTCTTTTTCAGTCAGGTTGCTCCTTTTCCTTGTCTGCCAGCTTGCTCCTTTTTCTTTTTCAGTCAGGTTGCTCCTTTTCCTTGTCTGCCAGCTTGCTCCTTTTTCTTTTTCAGTCAGGTTGCTCCTTTTCCTTGTCTGCCAGCTTGCTCCTTTTTCTTTTTCAGTCAGGTTGCTCCTTTTTCTTTTTCAGTCAGGTTGCTCCTTTTTCTTTTTCAGTCAGGTTGCTCCTTTTCCTTGTCTGCCAGCTTGCTCCTTTTTCTTTTTCAGTCAGCTTGCTCCTTTTCCTTGTCTGCCAGCTTGCTCCTTTTCCTTGTCTGCCAGCTTGCTCCTTTTCCTTGTCTGCCAGCTTGCTCCTTTTCCTTGTCTGCCAGCTTGCTCCTTTTCCTTGTCTGCCAGCTTGCTCCTTTTCCTTGTCTGCCAGCTTGCTCCTTTTCCTTGTCTGCCAGCTTGCTCCTTTTCCTTGTCTGCCAGCTTGCTCCTTTTCCTTGTCTGCCAGCTTGCTCCTTTTCCTTGTCTGCCAGCTTGCTCCTTTTCCTTGTCTGCCAGCTTGCTCCTTTTCCTTGTCTGCCAGCTTGCTCCTTTTCCTGGTCTGCCAGCTTGCTCCTTTTCCTGGTCTGCCAGCTTGCTCCTTTTCCTGGTCTGCCAGCTTGCTCCTTTTCCTGGTCTGCCAGCTTGCTCCTTTTCCTGGTCTGCCAGCTTGCTCCTTTTCCTGGTCTGCCAGCTTGCTCCTTTTCCTGGTCTGCCAGCTTGCTCCTTTTCCTTGTCTGCCAGCTTGCTCCTTTTCCTTGTCTGCCAGCTTGCTCCTTTTCCTTGTCTGCCAGCTTGCTCCTTTTCCTTGTCTGCCAGCTTGCTCCTTTTCCTTGTCTGCCAGCTTGCTCCTTTTCCTTGTCTGCCAGCTTGCTCCTTTTCCTTGTCTGCCAGCTTGCTCCTTTTTCTTTTCCAGTCAGGTTGCTGCTTTTCCTTGTCTGCCAGCTTGCTCCTTTTTCTTTTCCAGTCAGGTTGCTGCTTTTCCTTGTCTGCCAGCTTGCTCCTTTTTCTTTTCCAGTCAGGTTGCTGCTTTTCCTTGTCTGCCAGCTTGCTCCTTTTTCTTTTCCAGTCAGGTTGCTGCTTTTCCTTGTCTGCCAGCTTGCTCCTTTTTCTTTTCCAGTCAGGTTGCTGCTTTTCCTTGTCTGCCAGCTTGCTCCTTTTTCTTTTCCAGTCAGGTTGCTGCTTTTCCTTGTCTGCCAGCTTGCTCCTTTTTCTTTTCCAGTCAGGTTGCTGCTTTTCCTTGTCTGCCAGCTTGCTCCTTTTTCTTTCAGTCAGGTTGCTCCTTTTCCTTGTCTGCCAGCTTGCTCCTTTTTCTTTTCCAGTCAGGTTGCTCCTTTTCCTTGTCTGCCAGCTTGCTCCTTTTTCTTTTTCAGTCAGGTTGCTCCTTTTCCTTGTCTGCCAGCTTGCTCCTTTTTCTTTTTCAGTCAGGTTGCTCCTTTTCCTTGTCTGCCAGCTTGCTCCTTTTTCTTTTTCAGTCAGGTTGCTCCTTTTCCTTGTCTGCCAGCTTGCTCCTTTTCTTTTTCAGTCAGGTTGCTCCTTTTCCTTGTCTGCCAGCTTGCTCCTTTTTCTTTTTCAGTCAGGTTGCTCCTTTTCCTTGTCTGCCAGCTTGCTCCTTTCCTTGTCTGCCAGCTTGCTCTCTTTCCTTGTCTGCCAGCTTGCTCCTTTTCCTTGTCTTCCAGCTTGCTCCTTTTCCTTGTCTGCCAGCTTGCTCCTTTTCCTTGTCTGCCAGCTTGCTCCTTTTCCTTGTCTGCCAGCTTGCTCCTTTTCCTTGTCTGCCAGCTTGCTCTCTTTCCTTGTCTGCCAGCTTGCTCTCTTTCCTTGTCTGCCAGCTTGCTCCTTTTCCTTGTCTGCCAGCTTGCTCCTTTTCCTTGTCTGCCAGCTTGCTCCTTTTCCTTGTCTGCCAGCTTGCTCCTTTTCCTTGTCTGCCAGCTTGCTCCTTTTCCTTGTCTGCCAGCTTGCTCCTTTTCCTTGTCTGCCAGCTTGCTCCTTTTCCTTGTCTGCCAGCTTGCTCCTTTTCCTTGTCTGCCAGCTTGCTCCTTTTCCTTGTCTGCCAGCTTGCTCCTTTTCCCTTGTCTGCCAGCTTGCTCCTTTCCTTGTCTGCCAGCTTGCTCCTTTTCCTTGTCTGCCAGCTTGCTCCTTTTCCTTGTCTGCCAGCTTGCTCCTTTTCCTTGTCTGCCAGCTTGCTCCTTTTCCTTGTCTGCCAGCTTGCTCTTTTCCTTGTCTGCCAGCTTGCTCCTTTTTCCTTTTCAGTCAGGCTTGCTGCTTTTCCTTGTCTGCCAGCTTGCTCCTTTTTCTTTTCAGTCAGGTTGCTGCTTTTCCTTGTCTGCCAGCTTGCTCCTTTTTCTTTTCAGTCAGGTTGCTGCTTTTCCTTGTCTGCCAGCTTGCTCCTTTTTTCTTTTCCAGTCAGGTTGCTGCTTTTCCTTGTCTGCCAGCTTGCTCCTTTTTCTTTTTCAGTCAGGTTGCTGCTTTTCCTTGTCTGCCAGCTTGCTCCTTTTTCTTTTTCAGTCAGGTTGCTGCTTTTCCTTGTCTGCCAGCTTGCTCCTTTTTCTTTTTCAGTCAGGTTGCTGCTTTTCCTTGTCTGCCAGCTTGCTCCTTTTTCTTTTTCAGTCAGGTTGCTGCTTTTCCTTGTCTGCCAGCTTGCTCCTTTTTCTTTTTCAGTCAGGTTGCTGCTTTTCCTTGTCTGCCAGCTTGCTCCTTTTTCTTTTTCAGTCAGGTTGCTGCCTTTTCCTTGTCTGCCAGCTTGCTCCTTTTTCTTTTTCAGTCAGGTTGCTCCTTTTCCTTGTCTGCCAGCTTGCTCCTTTTTTCTTTTTCAGTCAGGTTGCTCCTTTTCCTTGTCTGCCAGCTTGCTCCTTTTTCTTTTTCAGTCAGGTTGCTCCTTTTCCTTGTCTGCCAGCTTGCTCCTTTTTCTTTTTCAGTCAGGTTGCTCCTTTTCCTTGTCTGCCAGCTTGCTCCTTTTTCTTTTTCAGTCAGGTTGCTCCTTTTCCTTGTCTGCCAGCTTGCTCCTTTTTCTTTTTCAGTCAGGTTGCTCCTTTTCCTTGTCTGCCAGCTTGCTCCTTTTTCTTTTTCAGTCAGGTTGCTCCTTTTCCTTGTCTGCCAGCTTGCTCCTTTTTCTTTTTCAGTCAGGTTGCTCCTTTTCCTTGTCTGCCAGCTTGCTCCTTTTTCTTTTTCAGTCAGGTTGCTCCTTTTCCTTGTCTGCCAGCTTGCTCCTTTTTCTTTTTCAGTCAGGTTGCTCCTTTTCCTTGTCTGCCAGCTTGCTCCTTTTTCTTTTTCAGTCAGGTTGCTCCTTTTCCTTGTCTGCCAGCTTGCTCCTTTTCTTTTTCAGTCAGGTTGCTCCTTTTCCTTGTCTGCCCAGCTTGCTCCTTTTTCTTTTTCAGTCAGGTTGCTCCTTTTCCTTGTCTGCCAGCTTGCTCCTTTTTCTTTTTCAGTCAGGTTGCTCCTTTTCCTTGTCTGCCAGCTTGCTCCTTTTTCTTTTTCAGTCAGGTTGCTCCTTTTCCTTGTCTGCCAGCTTGCTCCTTTTTCTTTTTCAGTCAGGTTGCTCCTTTTCCTTGTCTGCCAGCTTGCTCCTTTTTCTTTTTCAGTCAGGTTGCTCCTTTTCCTTGTCTGCCAGCTTGCTCCTTTTTCTTTTTCAGTCAGGTTGCTCCTTTTCCTTGTCTGCCAGCTTGCTCCTTTTTCTTTTTCAGTCAGGTTGCTCCTTTTCCTTGTCTGCCAGCTTGCTCCCTTTTTCTTTTTCAGTCAGGTTGCTCCTTTTCCTTGTCTGCCAGCTTGCTCCTTTTTCTTTTCCAGTCAGGTTGCTCCTTTTCCTTGTCTGCCAGCTTGCTCCTTTTTCTTTTCCAGTCAGGTTGCTCCTTTTCCTTGTCTGCCAGCTTGCTCCTTTTTCTTTTCCAGTCAGGTTGCTCCTTTTCCTTGTCTGCCAGCTTGCTCCTTTTTCTTTTCCAGTCAGGTTGCTGCTTTTCCTTGTCTGCCAGCTTGCTCCTTTTTCTTTTCCAGTCAGGTTGCTGCTTTTCCTTGTCTGCCAGCTTGCTCCTTTATCTTTTCCAGTCAGGTTGCTGCTTTTCCTTGTCTGCCAGCTTGCTCCTTTTTCTTTTCCAGTCAGGTTGCTGCTTTTCCTTGTCTGCCAGCTTGCTCCTTTTTCTTTTCCAGTCAGGTTGCTGCTTTTCCTTGTCTGCCAGCTTGCTCCTTTTTCTTTTCCAGTCAGGTTGCTGCTTTTCCTTGTCTGCCAGCTTGCTCCTTTTTCTTTTCCAGTCAGGTTGCTGCTTTTCCTTGTCTGCCAGCTTGCTCCTTTTTCTTTTCCAGTCAGGTTGCTGCTTTTCCTTGTCTGCCAGCTTGCTCCTTTTTCTTTTCAGTCAGGTTGCTGCTTTTCCTTGTCTGCCAGCTTGCTCCTTTTTCTTTTCCAGTCAGGTTGCTGCTTTTCCTTGTCTGCCAGCTTGCTCCTTTTTCTTTTCAGTCAGGTTGCTGCTTTTCCTTGTCTGCCAGCTTGCTCCTTTTTCTTTTTCAGTCAGGTTGCTCCTTTTCCTTGTCTGCCAGCTTGCTCCTTTTTCTTTTTCAGTCAGGTTTCTCCTTTTCCTTGTCTGCCAGCTTGCTCCTTTTCTTCTTTCAGTCAGGTTGCTCCTTTTCCTTGTCTGCCAGCTTGCTCCTTTTTCTTTTTCAGTCAGGTTGCTCCTTTTCCTTGTCTGCCAGCTTGCTCCTTTTTCTTTTTCAGTCAGGTTGCTCCTTTTCCTTGTCTGCCAGCTTGCTCCTTTTTCTTTTTCAGTCAGGTTGCTCCTTTTCCTTGTCTGCCAGCTGCTCCTTTCCTTGTCTGCCACTGCTCTTTTCTTTTTCAGTCAGGTTGCTCCTTTTCCTTGTCTGCCAGCTTGCTCCTTTTTCTTTTTCAGTCAGGTTGCTCCTTTTCCTTGTCTGCCAGCTTGCTCCTTTTTCTTTTTCAGTCAGGTTGCTCCTTTTCCTTGTCTGCCAGCTTGCTCCTTTTTCTTTTTCAGTCAGGCTTGCTCCTTTTCCTTGTCTGCCAGCTTGCTCCTTTTTCTTTTTCAGTCAGGCTTGCTCCTTTTCCTTGTCTGCCAGCTTGCTCCTTTTCCTTTTTCAGTCAGCTTGCTCCTTTTCCTTGTCTGCCAGCTTGCTCCTTTTCTTTTTCAGTCAGCTTGCTCCTTTTCCTTGTCTGCCAGCTTGCTCCTTTTTCTTTTTCAGTCAGCTTGCTCCTTTTCCTTGTCTGCCAGCTTGCTCCTTTTCCTTGTCTGCAGCTTGCTCCTTTTCCTTGTCTGCCAGCTTGCTCCTTTTCCTTGTCTGCCAGCTTGCTCCTTTTCCTTGTCTGCAGCTTGCTCCTTTTCCTTGTCTGCCAGTTGGCTTGCTCCTTTTCCTTGTCTGCCAGCTTGCTCCTTTTCCTTGTCTGCCAGCTTGCTCCTTTTCCTTGTCTGCCAGCTTGCTCCTTTTCCTTGTCTGCCAGCTTGCTCTCTTTCCTTGTCTGCCAGCTTGCTCCTTTTCCTTGTCTGCCAGCTTGCTCTCTTTCCTTGTCTGCCAGCTTGCTCCTTTTTCTTTTCCAGTCAGGTTGCTGCTTTTCCTTGTCTGCCAGCTTGCTCCTTTTTCTTTTCCAGTCAGGTTGCTGCTTTTCCTTGTCTGCCAGCTTGCTCCTTTTTCTTTTCCAGTCAGGTTGCTGCTTTTCCTTGTCTGCCAGCTTGCTCCTTTTTCTTTTCCAGTCAGGTTGCTGCTTTTCCTTGTCTGCCAGCTTGCTCCTTTTTCTTTTCCAGTCAGGTTGCTGCTTTTCCTTGTCTGCCAGCTTGCTCCTTTTTCTTTTTCAGTCAGGTTGCTCCTTTTCCTTGTCTGCCAGCTTGCTCCTTTTTCTTTTTCAGTCAGGTTGCTCCTTTTCCTTGTCTGCCAGCTTGCTCCTTTTCCTTGTCTGCCAGCTTGCTCCTTTTCCTTGTCTGCCAGCTTGCTCCTTTTCCTTGTCTGCCAGCTTGCTCCTTTTCCTTGTCTGCCAGCTTGCTCCTTTTCCTTGTCTGCCAGCTTGCTCCTTTTCCTTGTCTGCCAGCTTGCTCCTTTTCCTTGTCTGCCAGCTTGCTCCTTTTTCCTTGTCTGCCAGCTTGCTCCTTTTTCCTTGTCTGCCAGCTTGCTCCTTTTTCTTTTTCAGTCAGGTTGCTGCTTTTCCTTGTCTGCCAGCTTGCTCCTTTTTCTTTTTCAGTCAGGTTGCTGCTTTTCCTTGTCTGCCAGCTTGCTCCTTTTTCTTTTTCAGTCAGGTTGCTGCTTTTCCTTGTCTGCCAGCTTGCTCCTTTTTCTTTTTCAGTCAGGTTGCTGCTTTTCCTTGTCTGCCAGCTTGCTCCTTTTTCTTTTTCAGTCAGGTTGCTGCTTTTCCTTGTCTGCCAGCTTGCTCCTTTTTCTTTTTCAGTCAGGTTGCTGCTTTTCCTTGTCTGCCAGCTTGCTCCTTTTTCTTTTTCAGTCAGGTTGCTGCTTTTCCTTGTCTGCCAGCTTGCTCCTTTTTCTTTTTCAGTCAGGTTGCTCCTTTTCCTTGTCTGCCAGCTTGCTCCTTTTTCTTTTTCAGTCAGGTTGCTCCTTTTCCTTGTCTGCCAGCTTGCTCCTTTTTCTTTTTCAGTCAGGTTGCTCCTTTTCCTTGTCTGCCAGCTTGCTCCTTTTTCTTTTTCAGTCAGGTTGCTCCTTTTTCTTTTTGAGTCAGGTTGCTCCTTTTTCTTTTTCAGTCAGGTTGCTCCTTTTCCTTGTCTGCCAGCTTGCTCCTTTTTCTTTTTCAGTCAGGTTGCTCCTTTTCCTTGTCTGCCAGCTTGCTCCTTTTCCTTGTCTGCCAGCTTGCTCCTTTTCCTTGTCTGCCAGCTTGCTCCTTTTCCTTGTCTGCCAGCTTGCTCCTTTTCCTTGTCTGCCAGCTTGCTCCTTTTCCTTGTCTGCCAGCTTGCTCCTTTTCCTTGTCTGCCAGCTTGCTCCTTTTCCTTGTCTGCCAGCTTGCTCCTTTTCCTTGTCTGCCAGCTTGCTCCTTTTCCTTGTCTGCCAGCTTGCTCCTTTTCCTTGTCTGCCAGCTTGCTCCTTTTCCTTGTCTGCCAGCTTGCTCCTTTTCCTGGTCTGCCAGCTTGCTCCTTTTCCTTGTCTGCCAGCTTGCTCCTTTTCCTTGTCTGCCAGCTTGCTCCTTTTCCTTGTCTGCCAGCTTGCTCCTTTTCCTTGTCTGCCAGCTTGCTCCTTTTCCTTGTCTGCCAGCTTGCTCCTTTTCCTTGTCTGCCAGCTTGCTCCTTTTCCTTGTCTGCCAGCTTGCTCCTTTTCCTTGTCTGCCAGCTTGCTCCTTTTCCTTGTCTGCCAGCTTGCTCCTTTTCCTTGTCTGCCAGCTTGCTCCTTTTCCTTGTCTGCCAGCTTGCTCCTTTTCCTTGTCTGCCAGCTTGCTCCTTTTCCTTGTCTGCCAGCTTGCTCCTTTTCCTTGTCTGCCAGCTTGCTCCTTTTCCTTGTCTGCCAGCTTGCTCCTTTTCCTTGTCTGCCAGCTTGCTCCTTTTCCTTGTCTGCCAGCTTGCTCCTTTTCCTTGTCTGCCAGCTTGCTCCTTTTCCTTGTCTGCCAGCTTGCTCCTTTTCCTTGTCTGCCAGCTTGCTCCTTTTCCTTGTCTGCCAGCTTGCTCCTTTTCCTTGTCTGCCAGCTTGCTCCTTTTCCTTGTCTGCCAGCTTGCTCCTTTTCCTTGTCTGCCAGCTTGCTCCTTTTCCTTGTCTGCCAGCTTGCTCCTTTTCCTTGTCTGCCAGCTTGCTCCTTTTTCTTTTCCAGTCAGGTTGCTGCTTTTCCTTGTCTGCCAGCTTGCTCCTTTTTCTTTTCCAGTCAGGTTGCTGCTTTTCCTTGTCTGCCAGCTTGCTCCTTTTTCTTTTCCAGTCAGGTTGCTGCTTTTCCTTGTCTGCCAGCTTGCTCCTTTTTCTTTTCCAGTCAGGTTGCTGCTTTTCCTTGTCTGCCAGCTTGCTCCTTTTTCTTTTCCAGTCAGGTTGCTGCTTTTCCTTGTCTGCCAGCTTGCTCCTTTTTCTTTTCCAGTCAGGTTGCTGCTTTTCCTTGTCTGCCAGCTTGCTCCTTTTTCTTTTCCAGTCAGGTTGCTGCTTTTCCTTGTCTGCCAGCTTGCTCCTTTTTCTTTTCCAGTCAGGTTGCTGCTTTTCCTTGTCTGCCAGCTTGCTCCTTTTTCTTTTCCAGTCAGGTTGCTGCTTTTCCTTGTCTGCCAGCTTGCTCCTTTTTCTTTTCCAGTCAGGTTGCTGCTTTTCCTTGTCTGCCAGCTTGCTCCTTTTTCTTTTCCAGTCAGGTTGCTGCTTTTCCTTGTCTGCCAGCTTGCTCCTTTTTCTTTTCCAGTCAGGTTGCTCCTTTTCCTTGTCTGCCAGCTTGCTCCTTTTTCTTTTTCAGTCAGGTTGCTCCTTTTCCTTGTCTGCCAGCTTGCTCCTTTTTCTTTTTCAGTCAGGTTGCTCCTTTTCCTTGTCTGCCAGCTTGCTCCTTTTTCTTTTTCAGTCAGGTTGCTCCTTTTCCTTGTCTGCCAGCTTGCTCCTTTTTCTTTTTCAGTCAGGTTGCTCCTTTTCCTTGTCTGCCAGCTTGCTCCTTTTTCTTTTCCAGTCAGGTTGCTCCTTTTCCTTGTCTGCCAGCTTGCTCCTTTTTCTTTTTCAGTCAGGTTGCTCCTTTTCCTTGTCTGCCAGCTTGCTCCTTTTTCTTTTTCAGTCAGGTTGCTCCTTTTCCTTGTCTGCCAGCTTGCTCCTTTTTCTTTTTCAGTCAGGTTGCTCCTTTTCCTTGTCTGCCAGCTTGCTCCTTTTTCTTTTTCAGTCAGGTTGCTCCTTTTCCTTGTCTGCCAGCTTGCTCCTTTTTCTTTTCCAGTCAGGTTGCTCCTTTTCCTTGTCTGCCAGCTTGCTCCTTTTTCTTTTCCAGTCAGGTTGCTCCTTTTCCTTGTCTGCCAGCTTGCTCCTTTTTCTTTTCCAGTCAGGTTGCTCCTTTTCCTTGTCTGCCAGCTTGCTCCTTTTTCTTTTCCAGTCAGGTTGCTGCTTTTCCTTGTCTGCCAGCTTGCTCCTTTTTCTTTTCAGTCAGCTTGCTCCTTTTCCTTGTCTGCCAGCTTGCTCCTTTTTCTTTTCCAGTCAGCTTGCTCCTTTTCCTTGTCTGCCAGCTTGCTCCTTTTTCTTTTCCAGTCAGCTTGCTCCTTTTCCTTGTCTGCCAGCTTGCTCCTTTTTCTTTTTCAGTCAGCTTGCTCCTTTTCCTTGTCTGCCAGCTTGCTCCTTTTTCTTTTTCAGTCAGCTTGCTCCTTTTCCTTGTCTGCCAGCTTGCTCCTTTTTCTTTTTCAGTCAGCTTGCTCCTTTTCCTTGTCTGCCAGCTTGCTCCTTTTTCTTTTTCAGTCAGCTTGCTCCTTTTCCTTGTCTGCCAGCTTGCTCCTTTTTCTTTTTCAGTCAGCTTGCTCCTTTTCCTTGTCTGCCAGCTTGCTCCTTTTTCTTTTTCAGTCAGCTTGCTCCTTTTCCTTGTCTGCCAGCTTGCTCCTTTTTCTTTTTCAGTCAGCTTGCTCCTTTTCCTTGTCTGCCAGCTTGCTCCTTTTTCTTTTTCAGTCAGCTTGCTCCTTTTCCTTGTCTGCCAGCTTGCTCCTTTTTCTTTTTCAGTCAGCTTGCTCCTTTTCCTTGTCTGCCAGCTTGCTCCTTTTTCTTTTCCAGTCAGCTTGCTCCTTTTCCTTGTCTGCCAGCTTGCTCCTTTTTCTTTTTCAGTCAGCTTGCTCCTTTTCCTTGTCTGCCAGCTTGCTCCTTTTTCTTTTTCAGTCAGCTTGCTCCTTTTCCTTGTCTGCCAGCTTGCTCCTTTTTCTTTTTCAGTCAGCTTGCTCCTTTTCCTTGTCTGCCAGCTTGCTCCTTTTTCTTTTTCAGTCAGCTTGCTCCTTTTCCTTGTCTGCCAGCTTGCTCCTTTTTCTTTTTCAGTCAGCTTGCTCCTTTTCCTTGTCTGCCAGCTTGCTCCTTTTTCTTTTTCAGTCAGCTTGCTCCTTTTCCTTGTCTGCCAGCTTGCTCCTTTTTCTTTTCCAGTCAGCTTGCTCCTTTTCCTTGTCTGCCAGCTTGCTCCTTTTTCTTTTCCAGTCAGCTTGCTCCTTTTCCTTGTCTGCCAGCTTGCTCCTTTTTCTTTTCCAGTCAGCTTGCTCCTTTTCCTTGTCTGCCAGCTTGCTCCTTTTTCTTTTTCAGTCAGCTTGCTCCTTTTCCTTGTCTGCCAGCTTGCTCCTTTTTCTTTTTCAGTCAGCTTGCTCCTTTTCCTTGTCTGCCAGCTTGCTCCTTTTTCTTTTTCAGTCAGCTTGCTCCTTTTCCTTGTCTGCCAGCTTGCTCCTTTTTCTTTTTCAGTCAGCTTGCTCCTTTTCCTTGTCTGCCAGCTTGCTCCTTTTTCTTTTTCAGTCAGCTTGCTCCTTTTCCTTGTCTGCCAGCTTGCTCCTTTTTCTTTTTCAGTCAGCTTGCTCCTTTTCCTTGTCTGCCAGCTTGCTCCTTTTTCTTTTTCAGTCAGCTTGCTCCTTTTCCTTGTCTGCCAGCTTGCTCCTTTTTCTTTTTCAGTCAGCTTGCTCCTTTTCCTTGTCTGCCAGCTTGCTCCTTTTTCTTTTTCAGTCAGCTTGCTCCTTTTCCTTGTCTGCCAGCTTGCTCCTTTTTCTTTTTCAGTCAGCTTGCTCCTTTTCCTTGTCTGCCAGCTTGCTCCTTTTTCTTTTTCAGTCAGCTTGCTCCTTTTCCTTGTCTGCCAGCTTGCTCCTTTTTCTTTTTCAGTCAGCTTGCTCCTTTTCTTTTTCAGTCAGCTTGCTCCTTTTCCTTGTCTGCCAGCTTGCTCCTTTTTCTTTTTCAGTCAGCTTGCTCCTTTTCCTTGTCTGCCAGCTTGCTCCTTTTTCTTTTTCAGTCAGCTTGCTCCTTTTCCTTGTCTGCCAGCTTGCTCCTTTTCCTTGTCTGCCAGCTTGCTCCTTTTCCTTGTCTGCCAGCTTGCTCCTTTTCCTTGTCTGCCAGCTTGCTCCTTTTCCTTGTCTGCCAGCTTGCTCCTTTTCCTTGTCTGCCAGCTTGCTCCTTTTCCTTGTCTGCCAGCTTGCTCCTTTTCCTTGTCTGCCAGCTTGCTCCTTTTCCTTGTCTGCCAGCTTGCTCCTTTTCCTTGTCTGCCAGCTTGCTCCTTTTCCTTGTCTGCCAGCTTGCTCCTTTTCCTTGTCTGCCAGCTTGCTCCTTTTCCTTGTCTGCCAGCTTGCTCCTTTTCCATGTCTGCCAGCTTGCTCCTTTTCCTTGTCTGCCAGCTTGCTCCTTTTCCTTGTCTGCCAGCTTGCTCCTTTTCCTTGTCTGCCAGCTTGCTCCTTTTCCTTGTCTGCCAGCTTGCTCCTTTTCCTTGTCTGCCAGCTTGCTCCTTTTCCTTGTCTGCCAGCTTGCTCCTTTTCCATGTCTGCCAGCTTGCTCCTTTTCCTTGTCTGCCAGCTTGCTCCTTTTCCTTGTCTGCCAGCTTGCACCTTTTCCTTGTCTGCCAGCTTGCACCTTTTCCTTGTCTGCCAGCTTGCTCTCTTTCCTTGTCTGCCAGCTTGCTCCTTTTCCTTGTCTGCCAGCTTGCTCCTTTTCCTTGTCTGCCAGCTTGCTCTCTTTCCTTGTCTGCCAGCTTGCTCCTTTTTCTTTTCCAGTCAGGTTGCTGCTTTTCCTTGTCAGCCAGCTTGCTCCTTTTTCTTTTCCAGTCAGGTTGCTGCTTTTCCTTGTCTGCCAGCTTGCTCCTTTTTCTTTTCCAGTCAGGTTGCTGCTTTTCCTTGTCTGCCAGCTTGCTCCTTTTTCTTTTCCAGTCAGGTTGCTGCTTTTCCTTGTCTGCCAGCTTGCTCCTTTTTCTTTTCCAGTCAGGTTGCTGCTTTTCCTTGTCTGCCAGCTTGCTCCTTTTTCTTTTCCAGTCAGGTTGCTGCTTTTCCTTGTCTGCCAGCTTGCTCCTTTTTCTTGTCTGCCAGCTTGCTCCTTTTCCTTGTCTGCCAGCTTGCTCCTTTTTCTTTTTCAGTCAGGTTGCTCCTTTTCCTTGTCTGCCAGCTTGCTCCTTTTTCTTTTTCAGTCAGGTTGCTCCTTTTCCTTGTCTGCCAGCTTGCTCCTTTTTCTTTTTCAGTCAGGTTGCTCCTTTTCCTTGTCTGCCAGCTTGCTCCTTTTCCTTGTCTGCCAGCTTGCTCCTTTTTCTTTTTCAGTCAGGTTGCTCCTTTTCCTTGTCTGCCAGCTTGCTCCTTTTCCTTGTCTGCCAGCTTGCTCCTTTTTCTTTTTCAGTCAGGTTGCTCCTTTTTCTTTTTCAGTCAGGTTGCTCCTTTTCCTTGTCTGCCAGCTTGCTCCTTTTTCTTTTTCAGTCAGGTTGCTCCTTTTCCTTGTCTGCCAGCTTGCTCCTTTTTCTTTTTCAGTCAGGTTGCTCCTTTTCCTTGTCTGCCAGCTTGCTCCTTTTTCTTTTTCAGTCAGGTTGCTCCTTTTCCTTGTCTGCCAGCTTGCTCCTTTTTCTTTTTCAGTCAGGTTGCTCCTTTTCCTTGTCTGCCAGCTTGCTCCTTTTTCTTTTTCAGTCAGGTTGCTCCTTTTCCTTGTCTGCCAGCTTGCTCCTTTTTCTTTTTCAGTCAGGTTGCTCCTTTTCCTTGTCTGCCAGCTTGCTCCTTTTTCTTTTTCAGTCAGGTTGCTCCTTTTCCTTGTCTGCCAGGTTGCTCCTTTTTCTTTTTCAGTCAGGTTGCTCCTTTTCCTTGTCTGCCAGGTTGCTCCTTTTCCTTGTCTGCCAGCTTGCTCCTTTTTCTTTTTCAGTCAGGTTGCTCCTTTTCCTTGTCTGCCAGCTTGCTCCTTTTTCTTTTTCAGTCAGGTTGCTCCTTTTCCTTGTCTGCCAGCTTGCTCCTTTTTCTTTTTCAGTCAGGTTGCTCCTTTTCCTTGTCTGCCAGCTTGCTCCTTTTTCTTTTTCAGTCAGGTTGCTGCTTTTCCTTGTCTGCCAGCTTGCTCCTTTTTCTTTTTCAGTCAGGTTGCTGCTTTTCCTTGTCTGCCAGCTTGCTCCTTTTTCTTTTTCAGTCAGGTTGCTCCTTTTCCTTGTCTGCCAGCTTGCTCCTTTTTCTTTTTCAGTCAGGTTGCTCCTTTTCCTTGTCTGCCAGCTTGCTCCTTTTCCTTGTCTGCCAGCTTGCTCCTTTTCCTTGTCTGCCAGCTTGCTCCTTTTCCTTGTCTGCCAGCTTGCTCCTTTTCCTTGTCTGCCAGCTTGCTCCTTTTCCTTGTCTGCCAGCTTGCTCCTTTTCCTTGTCTGCCAGCTTGCTCCTTTTCCTTGTCTGCCAGCTTGCTCCTTTTTCTTTTTCAGTCAGCTTGCTCCTTTTCCTTGTCTGCCAGCTTGCTCCTTTTTCTTTTTCAGTCAGCTTGCTCCTTTTCCTTGTCTGCCAGCTTGCTCCTTTTTCTTTTTCAGTCAGCTTGCTCCTTTTCCTTGTCTGCCAGCTTGCTCCTTTTTCTTTTTCAGTCAGCTTGCTCCTTTTCCTTGTCTGCCAGCTTGCTCCTTTTTCTTTTTCAGTCAGCTTGCTCCTTTTCCTTGTCTGCCAGCTTGCTCCTTTTTCTTTTTCAGTCAGCTTGCTCCTTTTCCTTGTCTGCCAGCTTGCTCCTTTTTCTTTTTCAGTCAGCTTGCTCCTTTTCCTTGTCTGCCAGCTTGCTCCTTTTTCTTTTTCAGTCAGCTTGCTCCTTTTCCTTGTCTGCCAGCTTGCTCCTTTTTCTTTTTCAGTCAGCTTGCTCCTTTTCCTTGTCTGCCAGCTTGCTCCTTTTTCTTTTTCAGTCAGCTTGCTCCTTTTCCTTGTCTGCCAGCTTGCTCCTTTTTCTTTTTCAGTCAGCTTGCTCCTTTTTCTTTTTCAGTCAGCTTGCTCCTTTTTCTTTTTCAGTCAGCTTGCTCCTTTTCTTTTTCAGTCAGCTTGCTCCTTTTCCTTGTCTGCCAGCTTGCTCCTTTTCCTTGTCTGCCAGCTTGCTCCTTTTCCTTGTCTGCCAGCTTGCTCCTTTTCCTTGTCTGCCAGCTTGCTCCTTTTCCTTGTCTGCCAGCTTGCTCCTTTTCCTTGTCTGCCAGCTTGCTCCTTTTCCTTGTCTGCCAGCTTGCTCCTTTTCCTTGTCTGCCAGCTTGCTCCTTTTCCTTGTCTGCCAGCTTGCTCCTTTTCCTTGTCTGCCAGCTTGCTCCTTTTCCTTGTCTGCCAGCTTGCTCCTTTTCCTTGTCTGCCAGCTTGCTCCTTTTCCTTGTCTGCCAGCTTGCTCCTTTTCCTTGTCTGCCAGCTTGCTCCTTTTCCATGTCTGCCAGCTTGCTCCTTTTCCTTGTCTGCCAGCTTGCTCCTTTTCCTTGTCTGCCAGCTTGCTCCTTTTCCTTGTCTGCCAGCTTGCTCCTTTTCCTTGTCTGCCAGCTTGCTCCTTTTCCTTGTCTGCCAGCTTGCTCCTTTTCCTTGTCTGCCAGCTTGCTCCTTTTCCATGTCTGCCAGCTTGCTCCTTTTCCTTGTCTGCCAGCTTGCTCCTTTTCCTTGTCTGCCAGCTTGCACCTTTTCCTTGTCTGCCAGCTTGCACCTTTTCCTTGTCTGCCAGCTTGCTCCTTTTCCTTGTCTGCCAGCTTGCTCCTTTTCCTTGTCTGCCAGCTTGCTCTCTTTCCTTGTCTGCCAGCTTGCTCCTTTTTCTTTTCCAGTCAGGTTGCTGCTTTTCCTTGTCAGCCAGCTTGCTCCTTTTTCTTTTCCAGTCAGGTTGCTGCTTTTCCTTGTCTGCCAGCTTGCTCCTTTTTCTTTTCCAGTCAGGTTGCTGCTTTTCCTTGTCTGCCAGCTTGCTCCTTTTTCTTTTCCAGTCAGGTTGCTGCTTTTCCTTGTCTGCCAGCTTGCTCCTTTTTCTTTTCCAGTCAGGTTGCTGCTTTTCCTTGTCTGCCAGCTTGCTCCTTTTTCTTTTCCAGTCAGGTTGCTGCTTTTCCTTGTCTGCCAGCTTGCTCCTTTTTCTTGTCTGCCAGCTTGCTCCTTTTCCTTGTCTGCCAGCTTGCTCCTTTTTCTTTTTCAGTCAGGTTGCTCCTTTTCCTTGTCTGCCAGCTTGCTCCTTTTTCTTTTTCAGTCAGGTTGCTCCTTTTCCTTGTCTGCCAGCTTGCTCCTTTTTCTTTTTCAGTCAGGTTGCTCCTTTTCCTTGTCTGCCAGCTTGCTCCTTTTCCTTGTCTGCCAGCTTGCTCCTTTTTCTTTTTCAGTCAGGTTGCTCCTTTTCCTTGTCTGCCAGCTTGCTCCTTTTCCTTGTCTGCCAGCTTGCTCCTTTTTCTTTTTCAGTCAGGTTGCTCCTTTTCCTTGTCTGCCAGCTTGCTCCTTTTCCTTGTCTGCCAGCTTGCTCCTTTTTCTTTTTCAGTCAGGTTGCTCCTTTTCCTTGTCTGCCAGCTTGCTCCTTTTTCTTTTTCAGTCAGGTTGCTCCTTTTCCTTGTCTGCCAGCTTGCTCCTTTTTCTTTTTCAGTCAGGTTGCTCCTTTTCCTTGTCTGCCAGCTTGCTCCTTTTTCTTTTTCAGTCAGGTTGCTCCTTTTCCTTGTCTGCCAGCTTGCTCCTTTTTCTTTTTCAGTCAGGTTGCTCCTTTTCCTTGTCTGCCAGCTTGCTCCTTTTTCTTTTTCAGTCAGGTTGCTCCTTTTCCTTGTCTGCCAGCTTGCTCCTTTTTCTTTTTCAGTCAGGTTGCTCCTTTTCCTTGTCTGCCAGCTTGCTCCTTTTTCTTTTTCAGTCAGGTTGCTCCTTTTCCTTGTCTGCCAGCTTGCTCCTTTTTCTTTTTCAGTCAGGTTGCTCCTTTTCCTTGTCTGCCAGCTTGCTCCTTTTTCTTTTTCAGTCAGGTTGCTCCTTTTCCTTGTCTGCCAGCTTGCTCCTTTTTCTTTTTCAGTCAGGTTGCTCCTTTTCCTTGTCTGCCAGCTTGCTCCTTTTTCTTTTTCAGTCAGGTTGCTCCTTTTCCTTGTCTGCCAGCTTGCTCCTTTTTCTTTTTCAGTCAGGTTGCTCCTTTTCCTTGTCTGCCAGCTTGCTCCTTTTTCTTTTTCAGTCAGGTTGCTCCTTTTCCTTGTCTGCCAGCTTGCTCCTTTTTCTTTTTCAGTCAGGTTGCTCCTTTTCCTTGTCTGCCAGCTTGCTCCTTTTTCTTTTTCAGTCAGGTTGCTCCTTTTCCTTGTCTGCCAGCTTGCTCCTTTTTCTTTTTCAGTCAGGTTGCTCCTTTTCCTTGTCTGCCAGGTTGCTCCTTTTCCTTGTCTGCCAGCTTGCTCCTTTTTCTTTTTCAGTCAGGTTGCTCCTTTTCCTTGTCTGCCAGCTTGCTCCTTTTTCTTTTTCAGTCAGGTTGCTGCTTTTCCTTGTCTGCCAGCTTGCTCTTTTTCTTTTTCAGTCAGGTTGCTGCTTTTCCTTGTCTGCCAGCTTGCTCCTTTTTCTTTTTCAGTCAGGTTGCTCCTTTTCCTTGTCTGCCAGCTTGCTCCTTTTTCTTTTTCAGTCAGGTTGCTCCTTTTCCTTGTCTGCCAGCTTGCTCCTTTTTCTTTTTCAGTCAGGTTGCTCCTTTTCCTTGTCTGCCAGCTTGCTCCTTTTTCTTGTCTGCCAGCTTGCTCCTTTTCCTTGTCTGCCAGCTTGCTCCTTTTCCTTGTCTGCCAGCTTGCTCCTTTTCCTTGTCTGCCAGCTTGCTCCTTTTCCTTGTCTGCCAGCTTGCTCCTTTTCCTTGTCTGCCAGCTTGCTCCTTTTCCTTGTCTGCCAGCTTGCTCCTTTTCCTTGTCTGCCAGCTTGCTCCTTTTCCTTGTCTGCCAGCTTGCTCCTTTTCCTTGTCTGCCAGCTTGCTCCTTTTCCTTGTCTGCCAGCTTGCTCCTTTTCCTTGTCTGCCAGCTTGCTCCTTTTCCTTGTCTGCCAGCTTGCTCCTTTTCCTTGTCTGCCAGCTTGCTCCTTTTCCTTGTCTGCCAGCTTGCTCCTTTTCCTTGTCTGCCAGCTTGCTCCTTTTCCTTGTCTGCCAGCTTGCTCCTTTTCCTTGTCTGCCAGCTTGCTCCTTTTCCTTGTCTGCCAGCTTGCTCCTTTTCCTTGTCTGCCAGCTTGCTCCTTTTCCTTGTCTGCCAGCTTGCTCCTTTTCCTTGTCTGCCAGCTTGCTCCTTTTCCTTGTCTGCCAGCTTGCTCCTTTTCCTTGTCTGCCAGCTTGCTCCTTTTCCTTGTCTGCCAGCTTGCTCCTTTTCCTTGTCTGCCAGCTTGCTCCTTTTCCTTGTCTGCCAGCTTGCTCCTTTTCCTTGTCTGCCAGCTTGCTCCTTTTCCTTGTCTGCCAGCTTGCTCCTTTTCCTTGTCTGCCAGCTTGCTCCTTTTCCTTGTCTGCCAGCTTGCTCCTTTTCCTTGTCTGCCAGCTTGCTCCTTTTCCTTGTCTGCCAGCTTGCTCCTTTTCCTTGTCTGCCAGCTTGCTCCTTTTCCTTGTCTGCCAGCTTGCTCCTTTTCCTTGTCTGCCAGCTTGCTCCTTTTCCTTGTCTGCCAGCTTGCTCCTTTTCCTTGTCTGCCAGCTTGCTCCTTTTCCTTGTCTGCCAGCTTGCTCCTTTTCCTTGTCTGCCAGCTTGCTCCTTTTCCTTGTCTGCCAGCTTGCTCCTTTTCCTTGTCTGCCAGCTTGCTCCTTTTCCTTGTCTGCCAGCTTGCTCCTTTTCCTTGTCTGCCAGCTTGCTCCTTTTTCTTTTCCAGTCAGGTTGCTGCTTTTCCTTGTCTGCCAGCTTGCTCCTTTTTCTTTTCCAGTCAGGTTGCTGCTTTTCCTTGTCTGCCAGCTTGCTCCTTTTTCTTTTCCAGTCAGGTTGCTGCTTTTCCTTGTCTGCCAGCTTGCTCCTTTTCCTTGTCTGCCAGCTTGCTCCTTTTCCTTGTCTGCCAGCTTGCTCCTTTTTCTTTTCCAGTCAGGTTGCTGCTTTTCCTTGTCTGCCAGCTTGCTCCTTTTTCTTTTCCAGTCAGGTTGCTGCTTTTCCTTGTCTGCCAGCTTGCTCCTTTTTCTTTTCCAGTCAGGTTGCTGCTTTTCCTTGTCTGCCAGCTTGCTCCTTTTTCTTTTCCAGTCAGGTTGCTGCTTTTCCTTGTCTGCCAGCTTGCTCCTTTTTCTTTTCCAGTCAGGTTGCTGCTTTTCCTTGTCTGCCAGCTTGCTCCTTTTTCTTTTCCAGTCAGGTTGCTGCTTTTCCTTGTCTGCCAGCTTGCTCCTTTTTCTTTTCCAGTCAGGTTGCTGCTTTTCCTTGTCTGCCAGCTTGCTCCTTTTTCTTTTCCAGTCAGGTTGCTGCTTTTCCTTGTCTGCCAGCTTGCTCCTTTTTCTTTTTCAGTCAGGTTGCTCCTTTTCCTTGTCTGCCAGCTTGCTCCTTTTTCTTTTCCAGTCAGGTTGCTCCTTTTCCTTGTCTGCCAGCTTGCTCCTTTTTCTTTTTCAGTCAGGTTGCTCCTTTTCCTTGTCTGCCAGCTTGCTCCTTTTTCTTTTTCAGTCAGGTTGCTCCTTTTCCTTGTCTGCCAGCTTGCTCCTTTTTCTTTTTCAGTCAGGTTGCTCCTTTTCCTTGTCTGCCAGCTTGCTCCTTTTTCTTTTTCAGTCAGGTTGCTCCTTTTCCTTGTCTGCCAGCTTGCTCCTTTTTCTTTTTCAGTCAGGTTGCTCCTTTTCCTTGTCTGCCAGCTTGCTCCTTTTTCTTTTTCAGTCAGGTTGCTCCTTTTTCTTTTTCAGTCAGGTTGCTCCTTTTTCTTTTTCAGTCAGGTTGCTCCTTTTTCTTTTTCAGTCAGGTTGCTCCTTTTTCTTTTTCAGTCAGGTTGCTCCTTTTCCTTGTCTGCTAGCTTGCTCCTTTTTCTTTTTCAGTCAGGTTGCTCCTTTTTCTTTTTCAGTCAGGTTGCTCCTTTTTCTTTTTCAGTCAGGTTGCTCCTTTTTCTTTTTCAGTCAGGTTGCTCCTTTTTCTTTTTCAGTCAGGTTGCTCCTTTTTCTTTTTCAGTCAGGTTGCTCCTTTTCCTTTTTCAGTCAGGTTGCTCCTTTTTCTTTTTCAGTCAGCTTGCTCCTTTTTCTTTTTCAGTCAGGTTGCTCCTTTTCCTTTTTCAGTCAGCTTGCTCCTTTTTCTTTTTCAGTCAGGTTGCTCCTTTTCCTTGTCTGCCAGCTTGCTCCTTTTTCTTTTTCAGTCAGGTTGCTCCTTTTCCTTGTCTGCCAGCTTGCTCCTTTTTCTTTTTCAGTCAGCTTGCTCCTTTTTCTTTTTCAGTCAGCTTGCTCCTTTTTCTTTTTCAGTCAGCTTGCTCCTTTTTCTTTTTCAGTCAGGTTGCTCCTTTTTCTTGTCTGCCAGGTTGCTCCTTTTTCTTTTTCAGTCAGGTTGCTCCTTTTTCTTTTTCAGTCAGGTTGCTCCTTTTTCTTTTTCAGTCAGGTTGCTCCTTTTTCTTTTTCAGTCAGCTTGCTCCTTTTTCTTTTTCAGTCAGGTTGCTCCTTTTTCTTTTTCAGTCAGGTTGCTCCTTTTTCTTTTTCAGTCAGCTTGCTCCTTTTCCTTGTCTGCCAGCTTGCTCCTTTTTCTTTTTCAGTCAGCTTGCTCCTTTTTCTTTTTCAGTCAGCTTGCTCCTTTTTCTTTTTCAGTCAGGTTGCTCCTTTTTCTTGTCTGCCAGGTTGCTCCTTTTTCTTTTTCAGTCAGGTTGCTCCTTTTTCTTTTTCAGTCAGGTTGCTCCTTTTTCTTTTTCAGTCAGGTTGCTCCTTTTTCTTTTTCAGTCAGGTTGCTCCTTTTTCTTTTTCAGTCAGTTTGCTCCTTTTTCTTTTTCAGTCAGCTTGCTCCTTTTCCTTTTTCAGTCAGCTTGCTCCTTTTTCTTTTTCAGTCAGGTTGCTCCTTTTCCTTGTCTGCCAGCTTGCTCCTTTTTCTTTTTCAGTCAGGTTGCTCCTTTTCCTTGTCTGCCAGCTTGCTCCTTTTTCTTTTTCAGTCAGGTTGCTCCTTTTTCTTTTTCAGTCAGGTTGCTCCTTTTCCTTGTCTGCCAGCTTGCTCCTTTTTCTTTTTCAGTCAGGTTGCTCCTTTTCCTTGTCTGCCAGCTTGCTCCTTTTTCTTTTTCAGTCAGCTTGCTCCTTTTTCTTTTTCAGTCAGCTTGCTCCTTTTTCTTTTTCAGTCAGCTTGCTCCTTTTTCTTTTTCAGTCAGCTTGCTCCTTTTTCTTTTTCAGTCAGGTTGCTCCTTTTTCTTTTTCAGTCAGGTTGCTCCTTTTTCTTTTTCAGTCAGCTTGCTCCTTTTTCTTTTTCAGTCAGCTTGCTCCTTTTTCTTTTTCAGTCAGCTTGCTCCTTTTTCTTTTTCAGTCAGCTTGCTCCTTTTTCTTTTTCAGTCAGCTTGCTCCTTTTTCTTTTTCAGTCAGGTTGCTCCTTTTTCTTGTCTGCCAGGTTGCTCCTTTTTCTTTTTCAGTCAGGTTGCTCCTTTTTCTTTTTCAGTCAGCTTGCTCCTTTTTCTTTTTCAGTCAGGTTGCTCCTTTTTCTTGTCTGCCAGGTTGCTCCTTTTTCTTTTTCAGTCAGGTTGCTCCTTTTTCTTTTTCAGTCAGGTTGCTCCTTTTTCTCTTTCAGTCAGGTTGCTCCTTTTTCTTTTTCAGTCAGCTTGCTCCTTTTCCTTGTCTGCCAGCTTGCTCCTTTTTCTTTTTCAGTCAGCTTGCTCCTTTTTCTTTTTCAGTCAGCTTGCTCCTTTTTCTTTTTCAGTCAGGTTGCTCCTTTTTCTTGTCTGCCAGGTTGCTCCTTTTTCTTTTTCAGTCAGGTTGCTCCTTTTTCTTTTTCAGTCAGGTTGCTCCTTTTTCTTTTTCAGTCAGGTTGCTCCTTTTTCTTTTTCAGTCAGCTTGCTCCTTTTTCTTTTTCAGTCAGCTTGCTCCTTTTTCTTTTTCAGTCAGGTTGCTCCTTTTTCTTGTCTGCCAGGTTGCTCCTTTTTCTTTTTCAGTCAGGTTGCTCCTTTTTCTTTTTCAGTCAGGTTGCTCCTTTTTCTTTTTCAGTCAGGTTGCTCCTTTTTCTTTTTCAGTCAGGTTGCTCCTTTTTCTTTTTCAGTCAGGTTGCTCCTTTTTCTTTTTCAGTCAGGTTGCTCCTTTTTCTTTTTCAGTCAGGTTGCTCCTTTTCCTTTTTCAGTCAGGTTGCTCCTTTTCCTTTTTCAGTCAGGTTGCTCCTTTTCCTTTTTCAGTCAGGTTGCTCCTTTTCCTTTTTCAGTCAGGTTGCTCCTATTCCTTTTTCAGTCAGGTTGCTCCTATTCCTTTTTCAGTCAGGTTGCTCCTTTTCCTTTTTCAGTCAGGTTGCTCCTTTTCCTTTTTCAGTCAGGTTGCTCCTTTTTCTTTTTCAGTCAGGTTGCTCCTTTTTCTTTTTCAGTCAGGTTGCTCCTTTTTCTTTTTCAGTCAGGTTGCTCCTTTTTCTTTTTCAGTCAGCTTGCTCCTTTTCCTTTTTCAGTCAGGTTGCTCCTTTTTCTTTTTCAGTCAGGTTGCTCCTTTTTCTTTTTCAGTCAGCTTGCTCCTTTTCCTTTTTCAGTCAGGTTGCTCCTTTTCCTTGTCTGCCAGCTTGCTCCTTTTTCTTTTTCAGTCAGGTTGCTCCTTTTCCTTGTCTGCCAGCTTGCTCCTTTTTCTTTTTCAGTCAGCTTGCTCCTTTTTCTTTTTCAGTCAGCTTGCTCCTTTTTCTTTTTCAGTCAGCTTGCTCCTTTTTCTTTTTCAGTCAGCTTGCTCCTTTTTCTTTTTCAGTCAGCTTGCTCCTTTTTCTTTTTCAGTCAGGTTGCTCCTTTTTCTTGTCTGCCAGGTTGCTCCTTTTTCTTTTTCAGTCAGGTTGCTCCTTTTTCTTGTCTGCCAGGTTGCTCCTTTTTCTTTTTCAGTCAGGTTGCTCCTTTTTCTTTTTCAGTCAGGTTGCTCCTTTTTCTTTTTCAGTCAGCTTGCTCCTTTTTCTTTTTCAGTCAGCTTGCTCCTTTTTCTTTTTCAGTCAGCTTGCTCCTTTTTCTTTTTCAGTCAGGTTGCTCCTTTTTCTTTTTCAGTCAGCTTGCTCCTTTTTCTTTTTCAGTCAGGTTGCTCCTTTTTCTTTTTCAGTCAGGTTGCTCCTTTTTCTTTTTCAGTCAGCTTGCTCCTTTTTCTTTTTCAGTCAGGTTGCTCCTTTTTCTTTTTCAGTCAGGTTGCTCCTTTTTCTTTTTCAGTCAGGTTGCTCCTTTTTCTTTTTCAGTCAGGTTGCTCCTTTTTCTTTTTCAGTCAGGTTGCTCCTTTTTCTTTTTCAGTCAGGTTGCTCCTTTTTCTTTTTCAGTCAGGTTGCTCCTTTTTCTTTTTCAGTCAGCTTGCTCCTTTTCCTTTTTCAGTCAGGTTGCTCCTTTTCCTTGTCTGCCAGCTTGCTCCTTTTTCTTTTTCAGTCAGGTTGCTCCTTTTCCTTGTCTGCCAGCTTGCTCCTTTTTCTTTTTCAGTCAGCTTGCTCCTTTTTCTTTTTCAGTCAGCTTGCTCCTTTTTCTTTTTCAGTCAGCTTGCTCCTTTTTCTTTTTCAGTCAGCTTGCTCCTTTTTCTTTTTCAGTCAGCTTGCTCCTTTTTCTTTTTCAGTCAGGTTGCTCCTTTTTCTTGTCTGCCAGGTTGCTCCTTTTTCTTTTTCAGTCAGGTTGCTCCTTTTTCTTGTCTGCCAGGGTGCTCCTTTTTCTTTTTCAGTCAGGTTGCTCCTTTTTCTTTTTCAGTCAGGTTGCTCCTTTTTCTTTTTCAGTCAGCTTGCTCCTTTTTCTTTTTCAGTCAGCTTGCTCCTTTTTCTTTTTCAGTCAGGTTGCTCCTTTTTCTTTTTCAGTCAGCTTGCTCCTTTTTCTTTTTCAGTCAGGTTGCTCCTTTTTCTTTTTCAGTCAGCTTGCTCCTTTTTCTTGTCTGCCAGGTTGCTCCTTTTTCTTTTTCAGTCAGGTTGCTCCTTTTTCTTTTTCAGTCAGGTTGCTCCTTTTTCTTTTTCAGTCAGGTTGCTCCTTTTTCTTTTTCAGTCAGCTTGCTCCTTTTTCTTTTTCAGTCAGCTTGCTCCTTTTTCTTTTTCAGTCAGGTTGCTCCTTTTTCTTTTTCAGTCAGGTTGCTCCTTTTTCTTTTTCAGTCAGGTTGCTCCTTTTTCTTTTTCAGTCAGCTTGCTCCTTTTTCTTTTTCAGTCAGCTTGCTCCTTTTTCTTTTTCAGTCAGGTTGCTCCTTTTTCTTTTTCAGTCAGCTTGCTCCTTTTTCTTTTTCAGTCAGGTTGCTCCTTTTTCTTTTTCAGTCAGCTTGCTCCTTTTTCTTTTTCAGTCAGCTTGCTCCTTTTTCTTTTTCAGTCAGGTTGCTCCTTTTTCTTTTTCAGTCAGGTTGCTCCTTTTTCTTTTTCAGTCAGGTTGCTCCTTTTTCTTTTTCAGTCAGGTTGCTCCTTTTTCTTTTTCAGTCAGGTTGCTCCTTTTTCTTTTTCAGTCAGGTTGCTCCTTTTTCTTTTTCAGTCAGGTTGCTCCTTTTTCTTTTTCAGTCAGGTTGCTCCTTTTTCTTTTTCAGTCAGGTTGCTCCTTTTTCTTTTTCAGTCAGGTTGCTCCTTTTTCTTTTTCAGTCAGGTTGCTCCTTTTTCTTTTTCAGTCAGGTTGCTCCTTTTTCAGTCAGGTTGCTCCTTTTTCAGTCAGGTTGCTCCTTTTTCTTTTTCAGTCAGGTTGCTCCTTTTTCAGTCAGGTTGCTCCTTTTTCAGTCAGGTTGCTCCTTTTTCAGTCAGGTTGCTCCTTTTTCTTTTTAGTCAGGTTGCTCCTTTTTCTTTTTCAGTCAGGTTGCTCCTTTTTCTTTTTCAGTCAGGTTGCTCCTTTTTCTTTTTCAGTCAGGTTGCTCCTTTTTCTTTTTCAGTCAGGTTGCTCCTTTTTCTTTTTCAGTCAGGTTGCTCCTTTTTCTTTTTCAGTCAGGTTGCTCCTTTTTCTTTTTCAGTCAGGTTGCTCCTTTTTCTTTTTCAGTCAGGTTGCTCCTTTTTCTTTTTCAGTCAGGTTGCTCCTTTTTCTTTTTCAGTCAGGTTGCTCCTTTTTCATTTTCAGTCAGCTTGCTCCTTTTTCATTTTCAGTCAGCTTGCTCCTTTTTCTTTTTCAGTCAGCTTGCTCCTTTTTCTTTTTCAGTCAGGTTGCTCCTTTTTCTTTTTCAGTCAGGTTGCTCCTTTTTCTTTTTCAGTCAGCTTGCTCCTTTTTCTTTTTCAGTCAGCTTGCTCCTTTTTCTTTTTCAGTCAGGTTGCTCCTTTTTCTTTTTCAGTCAGGTTGCTCCTTTTTCTTTTTCAGTCAGCTTGCTCCTTTTTCTTTTTCAGTCAGGTTGCTCCTTTTCCTTGTCTGCCAGCTTGCTCCTTTTTCTTTTTCAGTCAGGTTGCTCCTTTTTCTTTTTCAGTCAGCTTGCTCCTTTTTCTTTTTCAGTCAGGTTGCTCCTTTTTCTTTTTCAGTCAGGTTGCTCCTTTTTCTTTTTCAGTCAGCTTGCTCCTTTTTCTTTTTCAGTCAGGTTGCTCCTTTTTCTTTTTCAGTCAGCTTGCTCCTTTTTCTTTTTCAGTCAGGTTGCTCCTTTTTCTTTTTCAGTCAGGTTGCTCCTTTTTCTTTTTCAGTCAGGTTGCTCCTTTTTCTTTTTCAGTCAGGTTGCTCCTTTTCCTTGTCTGCCAGCTTGCTCCTTTTTCTTTTTCAGTCAGGTTGCTCCTTTTTCTTTTTCAGTCAGGTTGCTCCTTTTCCTTGTCTGCCAGCTTGCTCCTTTTTCTTTTTCAGTCAGGTTGCTCCTTTTCCTTGTCTGCCAGCTTGCTCCTTTTTCTTTTTCAGTCAGGTTGCTCCTTTTCCTTGTCTGCCAGCTTGCTCCTTTTTCTTTTTCAGTCAGCTTGCTCCTTTTCCTTGTCTGCCAGCTTGCTCCTTTTTCTTTTTCAGTCAGCTTGCTCCTTTTTCTTTTTCAGTCAGGTTGCTCCTTTTTCTTTTTCAGTCAGGTTGCTCCTTTTCCTTGTCTGCTAGCTTGCTCCTTTTCCTTTTTCAGTCAGGTTGCTCCTTTTTCTTTTTCAGTCAGGTTGCTCCTTTTTCTTTTTCAGTCAGGTTGCTCCTTTTCCTTGTCTGCTAGCTTGCTCCTTTTTCTTTTTCAGTCAGGTTGCTCCTTTTTCTTTTTCAGTCAGGTTGCTCCTTTTTCTTTTTCAGTCAGGTTGCTCCTTTTTCTTTTTCAGTCAGGTTGCTCCTTTTTCTTTTTCAGTCAGGTTGCTCCTTTTTCTTTTTCAGTCAGGTTGCTCCTTTTTCTTTTTCAGTCAGGTTGCTCCTTTTTCTTTTTCAGTCAGGTTGCTCCTTTTTCTTTTTCAGTCAGGTTGCTCCTTTTTCTTTTTCAGTCAGGTTGCTCCTTTTTCTTTTTCAGTCAGGTTGCTCCTTTTTCTTTTTCAGTCAGGTTGCTCCTTTTTCTTTTTCAGTCAGGTTGCTCCTTTTTCTTTTTCAGTCAGGTTGCTCCTTTTTCTTTTTCAGTCAGGTTGCTCCTTTTCCTTTTTCAGTCAGGTTGCTCCTTTTTCTTTTTCAGTCAGCTTGCTCCTTTTTCTTTTTCAGTCAGGTTGCTCCTTTTTCTTTTTCAGTCAGCTTGCTCCTTTTCCTTTTTCAGTCAGCTTGCTCCTTTTTCTTTTTCAGTCAGGTTGCTCCTTTTTCTTTTTCAGTCAGCTTGCTCCTTTTCCTTTTTCAGTCAGCTTGCTCCTTTTTCTTTTTCAGTCAGGTTGCTCCTTTTCCTTGTCTGCCAGCTTGCTCCTTTTTCTTTTTCAGTCAGGTTGCTCCTTTTCCTTGTCTGCCAGCTTGCTCCTTTTTCTTTTTCAGTCAGGTTGCTCCTTTTCCTTGTCTGCCAGCTTGCTCCTTTTTCTTTTTCAGTCAGGTTGCTCCTTTTCCTTGTCTGCCAGCTTGCTCCTTTTTCTTTTTCAGTCAGCTTGCTCCTTTTTCTTTTTCAGTCAGCTTGCTCCTTTTTCTTTTTCAGTCAGGTTGCTCCTTTTTCTTTTTCAGTCAGGTTGCTCCTTTTTCTTTTTCAGTCAGGTTGCTCCTTTTTCTTTTTCAGTCAGCTTGCTCCTTTTCCTTGTCTGCCAGCTTGCTCCTTTTTCTTTTTCAGTCAGCTTGCTCCTTTTTCTTTTTCAGTCAGCTTGCTCCTTTTTCTTTTTCAGTCAGGTTGCTCCTTTTTCTTGTCTGCCAGGTTGCTCCTTTTTCTTTTTCAGTCAGGTTGCTCCTTTTTCTTTTTCAGTCAGGTTGCTCCTTTTTCTTTTTCAGTCAGGTTGCTCCTTTTTCTTTTTCAGTCAGGTTGCTCCTTTTTCTTTTTCAGTCAGGTTGCTCCTTTTTCTTTTTCAGTCAGGTTGCTCCTTTTTCTTTTTCAGTCAGGTTGCTCCTTTTTCTTTTTCAGTCAGGTTGCTCCTTTTCCTTGTCTGCCAGCTTGCTCCTTTTTCTTTTTCAGTCAGGTTGCTCCTTTTCCTTGTCTGCCAGCTTGCTCCTTTTTCTTTTTCAGTCAGCTTGCTCCTTTTTCTTTTTCAGTCAGCTTGCTCCTTTTTCTTTTTCAGTCAGCTTGCTCCTTTTTCTTTTTCAGTCAGGTTGCTCCTTTTTCTTGTCTGCCAGGTTGCTCCTTTTTCTTTTTCAGTCAGGTTGCTCCTTTTTCTTTTTCAGTCAGGTTGCTCCTTTTTCTTTTTCAGTCAGGTTGCTCCTTTTTCTTTTTCAGTCAGCTTGCTCCTTTTCCTTGTCTGCCAGCTTGCTCCTTTTTCTTTTTCAGTCAGCTTGCTCCTTTTTCTTTTTCAGTCAGCTTGCTCCTTTTTCTTTTTCAGTCAGGTTGCTCCTTTTTCTTGTCTGCCAGGTTGCTCCTTTTTCTTTTTCAGTCAGGTTGCTCCTTTTTCTTTTTCAGTCAGGTTGCTCCTTTTTCTTTTTCAGTCAGGTTGCTCCTTTTTCTTTTTCAGTCAGGTTGCTCCTTTTTCTTTTTCAGTCAGGTTGCTCCTTTTTCTTTTTCAGTCAGCTTGCTCCTTTTTCTTTTTCAGTCAGCTTGCTCCTTTTTCTTTTTCAGTCAGCTTGCTCCTTTTCCTTTTTCAGTCAGCTTGCTCCTTTTTCTTTTTCAGTCAGGTTGCTCCTTTTCCTTGTCTGCCAGCTTGCTCCTTTTTCTTTTTCAGTCAGGTTGCTCCTTTTCCTTGTCTGCCAGCTTGCTCCTTTTTCTTTTTCAGTCAGGTTGCTCCTTTTCCTTGTCTGCCAGCTTGCTCCTTTTTCTTTTTCAGTCAGGTTGCTCCTTTTCCTTGTCTGCCAGCTTGCTCCTTTTTCTTTTTCAGTCAGCTTGCTCCTTTTCCTTGTCTGCCAGCTTGCTCCTTTTTCTTTTTCAGTCAGCTTGCTCCTTTTTCTTTTTCAGTCAGCTTGCTCCTTTTTCTTTTTCAGTCAGCTTGCTCCTTTTTCTTTTTCAGTCAGCTTGCTCCTTTTTCTTTTTCAGTCAGGTTGCTCCTTTTTCTTGTCTGCCAGGTTGCTCCTTTTTCTTTTTCAGTCAGGTTGCTCCTTTTTCTTTTCAGTCAGGTTGCTCCTTTTTCTTTTTCAGTCAGCTTGCTCCTTTTCCTTGTCTGCCAGCTTGCTCCTTTTTCTTTTTCAGTCAGCTTGCTCCTTTTTCTTTTTCAGTCAGCTTGCTCCTTTTTCTTTTTCAGTCAGCTTGCTCCTTTTTCTTTTTCAGTCAGGTTGCTCCTTTTTCTTTTTCAGTCAGGTTGCTCCTTTTTCTTTTTCAGTCAGGTTGCTCCTTTTTCTTTTTCAGTCAGGTTGCTCCTTTTTCTTTTTCAGTCAGGTTGCTCCTTTTTCTTTTTCAGTCAGGTTGCTCCTTTTTCTTTTTCAGTCAGGTTGCTCCTTTTTCTTTTTCAGTCAGGTTGCTCCTTTTTCTTTTTCAGTCAGGTTGCTCCTTTTTCTTTTTCAGTCAGGTTGCTCCTTTTCTTTTTCAGTCAGGTTGCTCCTTTTTCTTTTTCAGTCAGGTTGCTCCTTTTTCTTTTTCAGTCAGGTTGCTCCTTTTTCTTTTTCAGTCAGGTTGCTCCTTTTTCTTTTTCAGTCAGGTTGCTCCTTTTTCTTTTTCAGTCAGGTTGCTCCTTTTTCTTTTCAGTCAGGTTGCTCCTTTTTCTTTTTCAGTCAGGTTGCTCCTTTTTCTTTTTCAGTCAGGTTGCTCCTTTTTCTTTTTCAGTCAGGTTGCTCCTTTTTCTTTTTCAGTCAGGTTGCTCCTTTTTCTTTTTCAGTCAGGTTGCTCCTTTTTCTTTTTCAGTCAGGTTGCTCCTTTTTCTTTTTCAGTCAGCTTGCTCCTTTTTCTTTTTCAGTCAGGTTGCTCCTTTTTCTTTTTCAGTCAGGTTGCTCCTTTTTCTTTTTCAGTCAGGTTGCTCCTTTTCCTTGTCTGCCAGCTTGCTCCTTTTTCTTTTTCAGTCAGGTTGCTCCTTTTCCTTGTCTGCCAGCTTGCTCCTTTTTCTTTTTCAGTCAGCTTGCTCCTTTTTCTTTTTCAGTCAGGTTGCTCCTTTTTCTTTTTCAGTCAGCTTGCTCCTTTTCCTTGTCTGCCAGCTTGCTCCTTTTTCTTTTTCAGTCAGGTTGCTCCTTTTTCTTTTTCAGTCAGGTTGCTCCTTTTTCCTTTTCAGTCAGGTTGCTCCTTTTTCTTTTTCAGTCAGGTTGCTCCTTTTCCTTGTCTGCTAGCTTGCTCCTTTTTCTTTTTCAGTCAGGTTGCTCCTTTTTCTTTTTCAGTCAGGTTGCTCCTTTTTCTTTTTCAGTCAGGTTGCTCCTTTTTCTTTTTCAGTCAGGTTGCTCCTTTTTCTTTTTCAGTCAGGTTGCTCCTTTTTCTTTTTCAGTCAGGTTGCTCCTTTTTCTTTTTCAGTCAGGTTGCTCCTTTTTCTTTTTCAGTCAGGTTGCTCCTTTTTCTTTTTCAGTCAGGTTGCTCCTTTTTCTTTTTCAGTCAGGTTGCTCCTTTTTCTTTTTCAGTCAGGTTGCTCCTTTTCCTTTTTCAGTCAGGTTGCTCCTTTTCCTTTTTCAGTCAGGTTGCTCCTTTTCCTTTTTCAGTCAGGTTGCTCCTTTTTCTTTTTCAGTCAGGTTGCTCCTTTTTCTTTTTCAGTCAGGTTGCTCCTTTTTCTTTTTCAGTCAGCTTGCTCCTTTTCCTTTTTCAGTCAGCTTGCTCCTTTTTCTTTTTCAGTCAGGTTGCTCCTTTTTCTTTTTCAGTCAGGTTGCTCCTTTTCCTTTTTCAGTCAGGTTGCTCCTTTTCCTTGTCTGCCAGCTTGCTCCTTTTTCTTTTTCAGTCAGGTTGCTCCTTTTCCTTGTCTGCCAGCTTGCTCCTTTTTCTTTTTCAGTCAGCTTGCTCCTTTTTCTTTTTCAGTCAGCTTGCTCCTTTTTCTTTTTCAGTCAGCTTGCTCCTTTTTCTTTTTCAGTCAGCTTGCTCCTTTTTCTTTTTCAGTCAGCTTGCTCCTTTTTCTTTTTCAGTCAGGTTGCTCCTTTTTCTTGTCTGCCAGGTTGCTCCTTTTTCTTTTTCAGTCAGGTTGCTCCTTTTTCTTGTCTGCCAGGTTGCTCCTTTTTCTTTTTCAGTCAGGTTGCTCCTTTTTCTTTTTCAGTCAGCTTGCTCCTTTTTCTTTTTCAGTCAGCTTGCTCCTTTTTCTTTTTCAGTCAGCTTGCTCCTTTTTCTTTTTCAGTCAGGTTGCTCCTTTTTCTTTTTCAGTCAGCTTGCTCCTTTTTCTTTTTCAGTCAGCTTGCTCCTTTTTCTTTTTCAGTCAGCTTGCTCCTTTTTCTTGTCTGCCAGGTTGCTCCTTTTTCTTTTTCAGTCAGGTTGCTCCTTTTTCTTTTTCAGTCAGGTTGCTCCTTTTTCTTTTTCAGTCAGGTTGCTCCTTTTTCTTTTTCAGTCAGGTTGCTCCTTTTTCTTTTTCAGTCAGGTTGCTCCTTTTTCTTTTTCAGTCAGGTTGCTCCTTTTTCTTTTTCAGTCAGGTTGCTCCTTTTTCTTTTTCAGTCAGGTTGCTCCTTTTTCTTTTTCAGTCAGGTTGCTCCTTTTCCTTTTCTGCCAGCTTGCTCCTTTTTCTTTTTCAGTCAGGTTGCTCCTTTTCCTTGTCTGCCAGCTTGCTCCTTTTTCTTTTTCAGTCAGGTTGCTCCTTTTTCTTTTTCAGTCAGGTTGCTCCTTTTTCTTTTTCAGTCAGGTTGCTCCTTTTTCTTGTCTGCCAGCTTGCTCCTTTTTCTTTTTCAGTCAGGTTGCTCCTTTTCCTTGTCTGCCAGCTTGCTCCTTTTTCTTTTTCAGTCAGGTTGCTCCTTTTTCTTTTTCAGTCAGGTTGCTCCTTTTTCTTTTTCAGTCAGGTTGCTCCTTTTTCTTTTTCAGTCAGGTTGCTCCTTTTTCTTTTTCAGTCAGGTTGCTCCTTTTTCTTTTTCAGTCAGGTTGCTCCTTTTTCTTTTTCAGTCAGGTTGCTCCTTTTTCTTTTTCAGTCAGGTTGCTCCTTTTCCTTGTCTGCCAGCTTGCTCCTTTTTCTTTTTCAGTCAGGTTGCTCCTTTTTCTTTTTCAGTTTGGTTGCTCCTTTTTCTTTTTCAGTCAGGTTGCTCCTTTTTCTTTTTCAGTCAGGTTGCTCCTTTTTCTTTTTCAGTCAGGTTGCTCCTTTCCTTGTCTGCCAGCTTGCTCCTTTTTCTTTTTCAGTCAGGTTGCTCCTTTTTCTTTTTCAGTCAGGTTGCTCCTTTTTCTTTTTCAGTCAGGTTGCTCCTTTTCCTTTTTCAGTCAGGTTGCTCCTTTTCCTTTTTCAGTCAGGTTGCTCCTTTTCCTTTTTCAGTCAGCTTGCTCCTTTTTCTTTTTCAGTCAGGTTGCTCCTTTTCCTTTTTCAGTCAGCTTGCTCCTTTTTCTTTTTCAGTCAGGTTGCTCCTTTTCCTTTTTCAGTCAGCTTGCTCCTTTTTCTTTTTCAGTCAGGTTGCTCCTTTTCCTTGTCTGCCAGCTTGCTCCTTTTTCTTTTTCAGTCAGGTTGCTCCTTTTCCTTGTCTGCCAGCTTGCTCCTTTTTCTTTTTCAGTCAGGTTGCTCCTTTTCCTTGTCTGCCAGCTTGCTCCTTTTTCTTTTTCAGTCAGGTTGCTCCTTTTCCTTGTCTGCCAGCTTGCTCCTTTTTCTTTTTAAGTCAGCTTGCTCCTTTTTCTTTTTCAGTCAGCTTGCTCCTTTTTCTTTTTCAGTCAGGTTGCTCCTTTTTCTTGTCTGCCAGCTTGCTCCTTTTTCTTTTTCAGTCAGGTTGCTCCTTTTTCTTGTCTGCCAGCTTGCTCCTTTTTCTTTTTCAGTCAGGTTGCTCCTTTTTCTTTTTCAGTCAGGTTGCTTCTTTTTCTTTTTCAGTCAGGTTGCTCCTTTTTCTTTTTCAGTCAGGTTGCTCCTTTTTCTTTTTCAGTCAGGTTGCTCCTTTTTCTTTTTCAGTCAGGTTGCTCCTTTTTCTTTTTCAGTCAGGTTGCTCCTTTTTCTTTTTCAGTCAGGTTGCTCCTTTTTCTTTTTCAGTCAGGTTGCTCCTTTTCCTTGTCTGCCAGCTTGCTCCTTTTCCTTGTCTGCCAGCTTGCTCCTTTTTCTTTTTCAGTCAGGTTGCTCCTTTTTCTTTTTCAGTCAGGTTGCTCCTTTTTCTTTTTCAGTCAGGTTGCTCCTTTTCCTTGTCTGCCAGCTTGCTCCTTTTCCTTGTCTGCCAGCTTGCTCCTTTTTCTTTTTCAGTCAGGTTGCTCCTTTTTCTTTTTCAGTCAGGTTGCTCCTTTTCCTTGTCTGCCAGCTTGCTCCTTTTTCTTTTTCAGTCAGGTTGCTCCTTTTCCTTTTTCAGTCAGGTTGCTCCTTTTCCTTGTCTGCCAGCTTGCTCCTTTTCCTTGTCTGCCAGCTTGCTCCTTTTTCTTTTTCAGTCAGGTTGCTCCTTTTTCTTTTTCAGTCAGGTTGCTCCTTTTCTTTTTTCAGTCAGGTTGCTCCTTTTCCTTGTCTGCCAGCTTGCTCCTTTTTCTTTTTCAGTCAGGTTGCTCCTTTTTCTTTTTCAGTCAGCTTGCTCCTTTTCCTTGTCTGCCAGCTTGCTCCTTTTCCTTGTCTGCCAGCTTGCTCCTTTTCCTTGTCTGCCAGCTTGCTCCTTTTTCTTTTTCAGTCAGGTTGCTCCTTTTCCTTTTTCAGTCAGGTTGCTCCTTTTCCTTGTCTGCCAGCTTGCTCCTTTTCCTTGTCTGCCAGCTTGCTCCTTTTTCTTTTTCAGTCAGGTTGCTCCTTTTTCTTTTTCAGTCAGGTTGCTCCTTTTCTTTTTTCAGTCAGGTTGCTCCTTTTCCTTGTCTGCCAGCTTGCTCCTTTTTCTTTTTCAGTCAGGTTGCTCCTTTTTCTTTTTCAGTCAGCTTGCTCCTTTTCCTTGTCTGCCAGCTTGCTCCTTTTCCTTGTCTGCCAGCTTGCTCCTTTTTCTTTTTCAGTCAGGTTGCTCCTTTTTCTTTTTCAGTCAGGTTGCTCCTTTTTCTTTTTCAGTCAGGTTGCTCCTTTTCCTTGTCTGCCAGCTTGCTCCTTTTCCTTGTCTGCCAGCTTGCTCCTTTTTCTTTTTCAGTCACGTTGCTCCTTTTTCTTTTTCAGTCAGGTTGCTCCTTTTCCTTGTCTGCCAGCTTGCTCCTTTTCCTTGTCTGCCAGCTTGCTCCTTTTTCTTTTTCAGTCAGGTTGCTCCTTTTTCTTTTTCAGTCAGGTTGCTCCTTTTCCTTGTCTGCCAGCTTGCTCCTTTTTCTTTTTCAGTCAGGTTGCTCCTTTTTCTTTTTCAGTCAGGTTGCTCCTTTTTCTTTTTCAGTCAGGTTGCTCCTTTTCCTTGTCTGCCAGCTTGCTCCTTTTCCTTGTCTGCCAGCTTGCTCCTTTTCCTTGTCTGCCAGCTTGCTCCTTTTTCTTTTTCAGTCACGTTGCTCCTTTTTCTTTTTCAGTCAGGTTGCTCCTTTTCCTTGTCTGCCAGCTTGCTCCTTTTTCTTTTTCAGTCAGGTTGCTCCTTTTTCTTTTTCAGTCAGGTTGCTCCTTTTTCTTTTTCAGTCAGGTTGCTCCTTTTCCTTGTCTGCCAGCTTGCTCCTTTTTCTTTTTCAGTCAGGTTGCTCCTTTTTCTTTTTCAGTCAGGTTGCTCCTTTTTCTTTTTCAGTCAGGTTGCTCCTTTTCCTTGTCTGCCAGCTTGCTCCTTTTCCTTGTCTGCCAGCTTGCTCCTTTTTCTTTTTCAGTCACGTTGCTCCTTTTTCTTTTTCAGTCAGGTTGCTCCTTTTTCTTTTTCAGTCAGGTTGCTCCTTTTTCTTTTTCAGTCAGGTTGCTCCTTTTTCTTTTTCAGTCAGGTTGCTCCTTTTTCTTTTTCAGTCAGGTTGCTCCTTTTTCTTTTTCAGTCAGGTTGCTCCTTTTTCTTTTTCAGTCAGGTTGCTCCTTTTTCTTTTTCAGTCAGGTTGCTCCTTTTTCTTTTTCAGTCAGGTTGCTCCTTTTTCTTTTTCAGTCAGGTTGCTCCTTTTTCTTTTTCAGTCAGGTTGCTCCTTTTTCTTTTTCAGTCAGGTTGCTCCTTTTTCTTTTTCAGTCAGGTTGCTCCTTTTTCTTTTTCAGTCAGGTTGCTCCTTTTTCTTTTTCAGTCAGGTTGCTCCTTTTTCTTTTTCAGTCAGGTTGCTCCTTTTTCTTTTTCAGTCAGGTTGCTCCTTTTTCTTTTTCAGTCAGGTTGCTCCTTTTTCTTTTTCAGTCAGGTTGCTCCTTTTTCTTTTTCAGTCAGGTTGCTCCTTTTTCTTTTTCAGTCAGGTTGCTCCTTTTTCTTTTTCAGTCAGGTTGCTCCTTTTTCTTTTTCAGTCAGGTTGCTCCTTTTTCTTTTTCAGTCAGGTTGCTCCTTTTCCTTTTTCAGTCAGGTTGCTCCTTTTTCTTTTTCAGTCAGGTTGCTCCTTTTCCTTTTTCAGTCAGGTTGCTCCTTTTTCTTTTTCAGTCAGGTTGCTCCTTTTTCTTTTTCAGTCAGGTTGCTCCTTTTCCTTTTTCAGTCAGGTTGCTCCTTTTTCTTTTTCAGTCAGGTTGCTCCTTTTCCTTTTTCAGTCAGGTTGCTCCTTTTTCTTTTTCAGTCAGGTTGCTCCTTTTCCTTGTCTGCCAGCTTGCTCCTTTTTCTTTTTCAGTCAGGTTGCTCCTTTTCCTTGTCTGCCAGCTTGCTCCTTTTTCTTTTTCAGTCAGGTTGCTCCTTTTCCTTGTCTGCCAGCTTGCTCCTTTTTCTTTTTCAGTCAGCTTGCTCCTTTTTCTTTTTCAGTCAGGTTGCTCCTTTTCCTTGTCTGCCAGCTTGCTCCTTTTTCTTTTTCAGTCAGGTTGCTCCTTTTCCTTGTCTGCCAGCTTGCTCCTTTTTCTTTTTCAGTCAGGTTGCTCCTTTTCCTTGTCTGCCAGCTTGCTCCTTTTTCTTTTTCAGTCAGCTTGCTCCTTTTCCTTGTCTGCCAGCTTGCTCCTTTTTCTTTTTCAGTCAGCTTGCTCCTTTTCCTTGTCTGCCAGCTTGCTCCTTTTTCTTTTTCAGTCAGCTTGCTCCTTTTCCTTGTCTGCCAGCTTGCTCCTTTTTCTTTTTCAGTCAGCTTGCTCCTTTTCCTTGTCTGCCAGCTTGCTCCTTTTTCTTTTTCAGTCAGGTTGCTCCTTTTCCTTGTCTGCCAGCTTGCTCCTTTTTCTTTTTCAGTCAGGTTGCTCCTTTTCCTTGTCTGCCAGCTTGCTCCTTTTTCTTTTTCAGTCAGGTTGCTCCTTTTCCTTGTCTGCCAGCTTGCTCCTTTTTCTTTTTCAGTCAGGTTGCTCCTTTTTCTTTTTCAGTTTGGTTGCTCCTTTTTCTTTTTCAGTCAGGTTGCTCCTTTTTCTTTTTCAGTCAGGTTGCTCCTTTTTCTTTTTCAGTCAGGTTGCTCCTTTCCTTGTCTGCCAGCTTGCTCCTTTTTCTTTTTCAGTCAGGTTGCTCCTTTCCTTGTCTGCCAGCTTGCTCCTTTTTCTTTTTCAGTCAGGTTGCTCCTTTTTCTTTTTCAGTCAGGTTGCTCCTTTTTCTTTTTCAGTCAGGTTGCTCCTTTTCCTTTTTCAGTCAGGTTGCTCCTTTTCCTTTTTCAGTCAGGTTGCTCCTTTTCCTTTTTCAGTCAGCTTGCTCCTTTTTCTTTTTCAGTCAGGTTGCTCCTTTTCCTTTTTCAGTCAGCTTGCTCCTTTTTCTTTTTCAGTCAGGTTGCTCCTTTTCCTTTTTCAGTCAGCTTGCTCCTTTTTCTTTTTCAGTCAGGTTGCTCCTTTTCCTTGTCTGCCAGCTTGCTCCTTTTTCTTTTTCAGTCAGGTTGCTCCTTTTCCTTGTCTGCCAGCTTGCTCCTTTTTCTTTTTCAGTCAGGTTGCTCCTTTTCCTTGTCTGCCAGCTTGCTCCTTTTTCTTTTTCAGTCAGGTTGCTCCTTTTCCTTGTCTGCCAGCTTGCTCCTTTTTCTTTTTAAGTCAGCTTGCTCCTTTTTCTTTTTCAGTCAGCTTGCTCCTTTTTCTTTTTCAGTCAGGTTGCTCCTTTTTCTTGTCTGCCAGCTTGCTCCTTTTTCTTTTTCAGTCAGGTTGCTCCTTTTTCTTGTCTGCCAGCTTGCTCCTTTTTCTTTTTCAGTCAGGTTGCTCCTTTTTCTTTTTCAGTCAGGTTGCTTCTTTTTCTTTTTCAGTCAGGTTGCTCCTTTTTCTTTTTCAGTCAGGTTGCTTCTTTTTCTTTTTCAGTCAGTTTTCTTTTTCAGTCAGGTTGCTCCTTTTTCTTTTTCAGTCAGGTTGCTCCTTTTTCTTTTTCAGTCAGGTTGCTCCTTTTTCTTTTTCAGTCAGGTTGCTCCTTTTTCTTTTTCAGTCAGGTTGCTCCTTTTCCTTGTCTGCCAGCTTGCTCCTTTTCCTTGTCTGCCAGCTTGCTCCTTTTTCTTTTTCAGTCAGGTTGCTCCTTTTTCTTTTTCAGTCAGGTTGCTCCTTTTTCTTTTTCAGTCAGGTTGCTCCTTTTCCTTGTCTGCCAGCTTGCTCCTTTTCCTTGTCTGCCAGCTTGCTCCTTTTTCTTTTTCAGTCAGGTTGCTCCTTTTTCTTTTCAGTCAGGTTGCTCCTTTTCCTTGTCTGCCAGCTTGCTCCTTTTTCTTTTTCAGTCAGGTTGCTCCTTTTCCTTTTTCAGTCAGGTTGCTCCTTTTCCTTGTCTGCCAGCTTGCTCCTTTTCCTTGTCTGCCAGCTTGCTCCTTTTTCTTTTTCAGTCAGGTTGCTCCTTTTTCTTTTTCAGTCAGGTTGCTCCTTTTCTTTTTTCAGTCAGGTTGCTCCTTTTCCTTGTCTGCCAGCTTGCTCCTTTTTCTTTTTCAGTCAGGTTGCTCCTTTTTCTTTTCAGTCAGCTTGCTCCTTTTCCTTGTCTGCCAGCTTGCTCCTTTTCCTTGTCTGCCAGCTTGCTCCTTTTCCTTGTCTGCCAGCTTGCTCCTTTTTCTTTTTCAGTCAGGTTGCTCCTTTTCCTTTTTCAGTCAGGTTGCTCCTTTTCCTTGTCTGCCAGCTTGCTCCTTTTCCTTGTCTGCCAGCTTGCTCCTTTTTCTTTTTCAGTCAGGTTGCTCCTTTTTCTTTTTCAGTCAGGTTGCTCCTTTTCTTTTTCAGTCAGGTTGCTCCTTTTCCTTGTCTGCCAGCTTGCTCCTTTTTCTTTTTCAGTCAGGTTGCTCCTTTTTCTTTTCAGTCAGCTTGCTCCTTTTCCTTGTCTGCCAGCTTGCTCCTTTTCCTTGTCTGCCAGCTTGCTCCTTTTTCTTTTTCAGTCAGGTTGCTCCTTTTCTTTTTCAGTCAGGTTGCTCCTTTTCTTTTTCAGTCAGGTTGCTCCTTTTCCTTGTCTGCCAGCTTGCTCCTTTTCCTTGTCTGCCAGCTTGCTCCTTTTTCTTTTTCAGTCACGTTGCTCCTTTTTCTTTTTCAGTCAGGTTGCTCCTTTTCCTTGTCTGCCAGCTTGCTCCTTTTCCTTGTCTGCAGCTTGCTCCTTTTTCTTTTTCAGTCAGGTTGCTCCTTTTTCTTTTTCAGTCAGGTTGCTCCTTTTCCTTGTCTGCCAGCTTGCTCCTTTTTCTTTTTCAGTCAGGTTGCTCCTTTTTCTTTTTCAGTCAGGTTGCTCCTTTTTCTTTTTCAGTCAGGTTGCTCCTTTTCCTTGTCTGCCAGCTTGCTCCTTTTCCTTGTCTGCCAGCTTGCTCCTTTTCCTTGTCTGCCAGCTTGCTCCTTTTTCTTTTTCAGTCACGTTGCTCCTTTTTCTTTTTCAGTCAGGTTGCTCCTTTTCCTTGTCTGCCAGCTTGCTCCTTTTTCTTTTTCAGTCAGGTTGCTCCTTTTTCTTTTTCAGTCAGGTTGCTCCTTTTTCTTTTTCAGTCAGGTTGCTCCTTTTCCTTGTCTGCCAGCTTGCTCCTTTTTCTTTTTCAGTCAGGTTGCTCCTTTTTCTTTTTCAGTCAGGTTGCTCCTTTTTCTTTTTCAGTCAGGTTGCTCCTTTTCCTTGTCTGCCAGCTTGCTCCTTTTCCTTGTCTGCCAGCTTGCTCCTTTTTCTTTTTCAGTCACGTTGCTCCTTTTTCTTTTTCAGTCAGGTTGCTCCTTTTTCTTTTTCAGTCAGGTTGCTCCTTTTTCTTTTTCAGTCAGGTTGCTCCTTTTCTTTTCAGTCAGGTTGCTCCTTTTCTTTTCAGTCAGGTTGCTCCTTTTTCTTTTTCAGTCAGGTTGCTCCTTTTTCTTTTTCAGTCAGGTTGCTCCTTTTTCTTTTTCAGTCAGGTTGCTCCTTTTCTTTTCAGTCAGGTTGCTCCTTTTTCTTTTTCAGTCAGGTTGCTCCTTTTTCTTTTTCAGTCAGGTTGCTCCTTTTTCTTTTTCAGTCAGGTTGCTCCTTTTTCTTTTTCAGTCAGGTTGCTCCTTTTTCTTTTCAGTCAGGTTGCTCCTTTTTCTTTTTCAGTCAGGTTGCTCCTTTTTCTTTTTCAGTCAGGTTGCTCCTTTTTCTTTTTCAGTCAGGTTGCTCCTTTTTCTTTTTCAGTCAGGTTGCTCCTTTTTCTTTTTCAGTCAGGTTGCTCCTTTTTCTTTTTCAGTCAGGTTGCTCCTTTTTCTTTTTCAGTCAGGTTGCTCCTTTTTCTTTTCAGTCAGGTTGCTCCTTTTCTTTTCAGTCAGGTTGCTCCTTTTTCTTTTTCAGTCAGGTTGCTCCTTTTCTTTTTCAGTCAGGTTGCTCCTTTTTCTTTTTCAGTCAGGTTGCTCCTTTTCTTTTTCAGTCAGGTTGCTCCTTTTTCTTTTCAGTCAGGTTGCTCCTTTTTCTTTTTCAGTCAGGTTGCTCCTTTTCTTTTTCAGTCAGGTTGCTCCTTTTCTTTTTCAGTCAGGTTGCTCCTTTCTTTTTCAGTCAGGTTGCTCCTTTTTCTTTTCAGTCAGGTTGCTCCTTTTCTTTTCAGTCAGGTTGCTCCTTTTTCTTTTTCAGTCAGGTTGCTCCTTTTCCTTGTCTGCCAGCTTGCTCCTTTTTCTTTTTCAGTCAGGTTGCTCCTTTTCCTTGTCTGCAGCTTGCTCCTTTTTCTTTTTCAGTCAGCTTGCTCCTTTCTTTCAGTCAGGTTGCTCCTTTTCCTTGTCTGCCAGCTTGCTCCTTTTTCTTTTTCAGTCAGGTTGCTCCTTTTCCTTGTCTGCCAGCTTGCTCCTTTTTCTTTTTCAGTCAGGTTGCTCCTTTTCCTTGTCTGCCAGCTTGCTCCTTTTTCTTTTTCAGTCAGCTTGCTCCTATCTTCCTTGTCTGCCAGCTTGCTCCTTTTTCTTTTTCAGTCAGCTTGCTCCTTTTCCTTGTCTGCCAGCTTGCTCCTTTTTCTTTTTC